>JAOXJP010027731.1:0-16977 GCA_025762735.1 Platanus orientalis
CTCTTCTCACTCTGCAGGTAAAAAATCAGAAAAATTTATAGTGTCTAATAACTGCAATGATTCATCTGCAATTTGTTGCTTACTGATACAGATACCATTTATTTTCTTTGAGTTAGCAATTGGCGACAACCTTGCTTATACACTTTGGTCGAGTGATGGGATACACAAACGTGAAAGAAATAAACATGGCCACTGCTAAGAAACTATTCCCAGTTTCATTCTTTTACAATGCAAATGTGGCATTTGCTTTAGCTAGCTTGAAAGGGGTTAATATTCCCATGTATATTGCATTGAAAAGACTTACACCGCTTGCTGTCTTGGTAGCTGGATTCTTTTCAGGAAAGGGGAGGCCTCCGACACAGGTATGTGGTTGATCATTTGTGAACTACTCTGTCGATTGATAAGCCCTATTACTTAGTTTCTTATTTTTCATATCAGTATAGAATACCACATTATTAACTTTACAAAGTAACATTGTTGAATAACATGGATACAAAGTGGATATGGGTTGATTATTGCATTCTAGCTCATTTATCTAATATGAACCTTTTATTGTTTGTTATCATCCTGGCTTAGTTGATGTTCTCTCTACTATGTATAATTTTATGCTCACAAAGGAGTATGTTTATAAAATTAGGCTTAAAGTGAAAAAATATTGTAAACATCTACATGCTGATTGATAGGGATTGAGTACAGAAAATGGCTAGAAATAGTAAAGTATATGGCTGGAGAAAGCCTTCCAAAGAACAAGGCTGAAAAAGGGATCTTTTTCTAAATTGAAGTTATTTTAATATTTTTCCATTTGAGGTCATTTCAGTAATTTTTAGTTTAAAGGTATATTCGTGATTTTCTACAGTGAAGGTGTTTCATTAATTTTCTCTAAAGGTATGGTAATCTCCTAGACACTGTATATTTTAATAATATTTGGTTGATGCAGAGCAATGGTGAAAATACCAGAAATTGATGTCTAATAATTCCCAATGCCTCAAATAATTTAAAATAAAGGATGCAAAGGCCTTTAGGTATGGGGGGACTAATATATGATGCTATAGGTCATTGCATAGTAGCTTATTCGGGTCCTTTGGGACAGGGGGGTTTACTTATTGCGGAATTAAAGGCGTTATTCTTTGGGCTGAGGCTAATACATTCCAAAGGAGTAGCGTTATATAACTTTGCGGTGGAAGGTGATTGTGCAATCGCAATTAGATGGATGAGGAATGGTAGTGGTCGTTCGTGGAGACTATCCCATCTACTTAAGGAAGCGGTTTTTCTGGTTTCTTCTTTGAATATCTCATTCAAGTGGATTCCTAGAGAGGTTAATGAGGAAGCAGACAAAGGGAAATCAACAAAGGGGTGGAGGACTTTTATGAAAAGTTATATAAGGAGGATAGGTATGTTAGGCCGGAATTGGAGGGTACGAAGTTTGTTCGCATCTCCTCTAATAATAGAATCATGATCGAGAAACGGTTTTTGGAAGATAAGGTTTGAAATGTTCTCTCTGGGATGAAATGGGACAAGGCTCTGGGGCCGGATGGTTTCTTGATTTCTTTCTTCTAGAAATGTTGGGATATTGTCAAAAAGGACTTTATGGACGTGCTTGATGTATTTTATTATTCGGAAGAGTTCTATGAACATTTGAACGACACTTTTATAGTTCTTATCTCAAAAAAGAATGATGCTCAAGAGTTGAAATACTTTTGTCCAAGTAGCTTGTTTAGTAGTGTTTATAATATCATATCTAAAGTGCTAACTTCCAAGCTCAAATCGGTTATGAAAGGAATCATTGTCCAACCTCAGAGTGCCTTTGTTGAAGGAAGACAAATCCTAGATAGTATTTTAATTGCCAATGAGTGTATTGAGGATAAAAGACTCTCTAGGCGTAATGGTTTGATTTGTAAGTTGGTTTTAGAAAAGGCTTATGATCATGTTAATTGGGATTTTTTGGATTATATCTTGGGGAAAATGGGATTCGGGAATAAATGGAGTTGAATATTTTATTGCATCAAAACGGTGAAGGTGTTAGCAAATGGTTCCCCCATGGGGTTCTTTCAGAGTTCTAGAGGTTTGCTTCAAGGAGATCCTCCTTCCCCCTTTCTTTTCATTATGATCTCTGAAGTTTTAAGCAAGATGATTAGAAGGGTGAAGGGGGTGTATATTCCCTAGTTTTCTCATTTGCAATTCGCGGATGATACCATGATTTTCTGTGATGCTGATGAGTTCCAATTGAATTAGTTAAGATGTATTCTTTGTTATTTTGAAGCGGTGTCGGGGTTAAAAATCAATTTGACAAAAAGTGAAATGGTTTAAGTGGGGGAGGTTCCAAACATAAGGGATTTAATTTGGATTTTGGGATGTAAAATTGGATCCTTACTGTCATACTATCTGGGTTTACCTCTGGGAGCTAATTTCAAATCTAAATTGGTGTGGGGTTCGATGTTGGATAGAATTTCAGTGAGATTGGATTCTTGGAAGGTGGCCTTCCTATTTAAGGGCGGGAGATTAACCCTTTTAAAATCCACTCTTACTTTCATTCCAAATTATTATCTCTCTTTATTCACTATCCCGGGTTCGGTGGCCAATGACATTGAGACAAAGCTTAGGAAATTCTTGTGGAACGATGTTGGAGATCATCACCGGTACCATCTTGTTGATTGAAAGACTATTTGCAGACCTTTGGGTTGTGATGGTTCCGATATTAGATCAATTAAGGATCATAATGGGGTGATGTTGGCTAAGTGGCTTTAAAGATTTGACATGGAAAATGATAACTTGTGGCACAGGGTGGTGGTTGTTAGGTTTGGGGAGGCTTCTCCATGGGAAACAAAGGAGGTTTGGATTCGGCACTGTTGTGGGCTTAGGAAATCTATTCAAGAGGTTAAAGAAGTTTTTTGGAAATTCATTCGCTTTAAACTAGGCTTGGGGAGGGAAATTAGGTTTTGGGAAGATCATTGGATTGGTGATAGCCCTCTTTGTGACATGTTTAGGAACCTTCATTCCTTAGTTGTGGACCCCATGGGTAGGGTTTCTGAAGTCTTTGATGGGGAGAGTAATATTTGGAGGCCACGACTTCGTCAAAAATTGAACGATTGGGAGATTGATGACTTTGGTAGCTTGATGGCGATGCTTAGTCTAAACCTAATCCGTTGAGAAGGGACAATTGAGAATGTGTTATCTCAAATAAAGAGAATTTTACTCCTAAGTCTCTCTATTTGGAGTTGGGGGGGTTTAGGGTTGGTTTATTTCCTATCAATGACATTTGGATCCTTAGTATCTCGTCAAAAGTGTCATTCTTCATGTGGAATGTTTTCCTTGATAAGATTTCTACCATTGACCACCTCCAAAGTAGGGGTTGAAATTTGACAAACAGATTTGTGATGTGCCTGCGGGAGATGGAGTTGGTAGATCATTTTTTGTTCACTGTGCTTTGGGGTATATGGTTTGGAGTTTCTTTCTTTCCCATCTTAATGTTTTATGGTCTTTTCCATTCTACTTCTGTGGGCTAATCTCCGGTTGGTGGATTCGGGATTTGGACGGTTTACATTCAATCATATGGTTTTACTTTTCAGGGGTTATTTGTTGGGGCTTGTGGAAGGAAAGGAATTTTAGGATTTTTGAGGGAAAGTCAAGGACCTTCAAGGGTTTGCTTGTTCAAATTTATAATACTTTATTAGAATGAATCTTTATTAGGAGTGAGTCTGACGAATGTGAGTGGGAGTCCATTTGGTGCGAGTAGTTGTTTGTTTTGTTTTTCTTAGGGGTCTCTTTTCCTTCTTTTGGTTATTTTTATTTGCATTTGTGTTATTCACCTTCTTGGTGAGGTTCCTTTTGTATCTTTTTAGCTCCCTCATTGGTTTTTAATAAAGTTTTATCCTTTTATCTCTCTAAAGAAAGAAGAAGAGAGGAAGCAGATAGGTTAGCAAAGAAGGGGGTCGAAAAAGAATCAATTTTTGTGGGAAGCTTGGAAGAGGAGTTGGTATTGTAATATCTGTATCAAATTTGGGAGAGTCTCCCAATTGGAATCCTTTGGGCTAGTTCTTTTCATTTCTTTTATGGGTTTTGCTATGTAAGTTGGGCCCCATGTATCCTTTTTTTCTTCTTTTCTTAATATCAATCTCATTATTCAGCAAAAAAAAAAAAGAAAAAAAAGAATTGAATTTAAATTCACAAATAGTCAAGAAATCAAAGAATAAAATTTAAGAAAAGAGATTAGGATGAGAAACAACAAAAAGAAAGAAAATAAGTAGAAAAATCTAAAAAGGGTATTTTTGTAATTTTGGACTAAAAATCTAAAAATTATCAAAAGGCCCCTCTAACACATCAAAAAATTCCGAAAATTTTATGGCAGTCTCTGATGTGTTTTAGGGTTCTACAGTTAAAATTTCATTAAATTCTGACAATAATTGATGGATTAAATTTTATGGCAGTCTCATTCAATAAAACTTTAATAATTCTTCATTGTATTACATGAGGATGTGCCTTTAAATAGGCTTACATCGTAATGAAATTAGAATTTTCTAAAAGGGAAACATTCTAAGACACATGTAACTTGCTGCCTAAACTTTTTAAAATCAAAAACTACTAAAAAGACCTAACTTGTTGCACAAGTTGTACCAATCTTAAGACTTTCTAAATACATAAATTTCTAAAATATATTATTCCTGCTACTATTGACAACCCTTTAGTAATTTGGTAATAACTTCTTCAAATCACATTGGAATTGCGCAATCTTGGTCTCGTTAGAAAGGTAACTGAATAACCTATCTAATGACACAAAAATCAAGCCAAAGGAGCAGGTTTTGACCTTTGAAAAAGTGGGCTAAACTTCAGAAGTGTGATTAGCATAAAATCCTAAACTGACCTTGAAAATAAAAATGTAATCTACCCTCGACTCTATTGGTCTTATTACATGGACTTAGCTCTCTTGTGTGGCAGCACATACATAAGTCTTGCCTGATTGTCCTCATCATTCTCCCGAGGTGAGGAGAAATTTGAATTCGAATATGAGATAATCCACCATTCTTCATAGCTTCCAATGGCATAATCCAGGTCTTTAAGAATGGAGGGTGATGTAGTGGAGGTCCGAGAATGGAAGAGTCGCATGGGCTCTTGGAACTGGAGGACTGCTTGGACTTGGATCTTGATCTGGTCCGCTTTTAGGTTTTTGCTCAAGTTGGAATCTTCTCGGGCTTGAATGACGTCTGACATCTTGTAATGATTTGTAACATGGTAGGAGGAGGAGGTCCAAGGATAGAGTCTTTACAAGAATTATTCTGCCTTGATCTCTTCCTTTTTCTAGCCTTAAGACTTTTTCCGGACATTAGACTAGCTTTCCTATTCAGGCTTTTGATATGAAACTAGAGAAAATGTAAGGATCTGAAGTCATTCTTCTTGTTTTGCTTTGTATTTTGCTTGTATAACCCTCATATGATCAAATGCTTTTTGCATCTCTTAAGTTGCTATATGAACATTTTCTTGTATTTCAATTACTTCCTGCTTTTGTTCTTCTATTGCCTGAAGCCGGTGTTGAAAAACCTCACATTTCTTTTGGAAGACCAGATGAAGGTAGTTGTCCTCATAGTCAAATATAAATCTATTTAGACATGATATTCTTGCTTTTGTTGCAATAAGCTCAATTTTAATCTGATTTTCTAAATTACACTTCAACCTTCGCTCATAATTTTGCCGGAAATTAAGATCATGGTAGATAATATACCCATAGATTCCAATTTCTGTTTAATTATCCGTAGGAACCCAATTAGATAAAAATTTATTGGAATCTGGCTCTGATACCAAATTTGATGTAGCACAATGGAGAAGATACTAAAAATTGATGTAGAATAATTCCCAAGGGCTCAAATAATTTAAAATAAAGGATGTAGAAGCAAAATAAATCAAGAATTGAATTTAAATTCACAAATAGCTAAAAAATCATTGAAAATAATTTAAGAAAAGAGGTTAGGATGCGAAAGAAAGGGCGGCTTGGTCCAATGGTAAGACTTACCGCTAGTGTTCGTAGTGGCGCGGGTTTGAGACACGGATACAACCTCTCTAGAAATGGGGGTAAGGCTGCATACATCTTGCCCTCCCTGGACCCCGCGTTAGCCGGAGCCTTGTGCATTGGATCGCACTGTTTTTTAGGTTAGGATGCGAAAGAACAAAAAAAAAAAGAGAAAATAATTAGAAAGAGCTGAAAAGGGTATTTATGTGATTTTGGACTGAAAATCCAAAAATTATCAAAATGGCCATGCCCTCTGATGCATCAAAAAATTCTGAAATTTTTATAACAGTTTTTGACATGTTAAGGGTTCAACAGTTAAAATTTAATTTAATTCCTACAAGAATTGATGGGTTAAATCACATAATTTCAGAAACTTTAAGGTGGTTTAATGGAGGTTTTCGGCACTTGCACATGAAATATGAGAAATGAGGAAGAAGAATAATGATAGAAAGAAGAATAAGAGAGTAGAATAAAAAGAAAAAAGAAAATTAAGGAGAGAGAGAGAGAGAGAGAGAGAGAGAGAATAAAGATATACTTTGAAGGAGAGAGAGACTTTGCAGCTGCACCTATGGAAGAAGAAGAGAGAGGGGAGCCATGAATGGCATTAACCCTTGGAAAAGGAGAGATAAACTAGGCCCATGGCCTACCTTGGGAGCACCCCATTCAACAAAATTTTAATAATTCTTCACTGTATTACATGGGGAGGTGCCTTTAAATAGGCTTACATCCTAATGAATTTAGAACTTTCTAAAAAGAGAAACATTCTAAAACATATGTAATTTGTTGCCTAAGCTTTTTAAAATCTCAAACTACTAAGAAGACCTAACTTGTTGCACAAGTTGTACCAATCTTAAGACTTTCTAAATACATAAACTTCTAAAAACATTATTCCTACAATTTTTTACAACCCTTTAGTAATTTGGTAATAACTTTCTCAAATCACCTCAGAATTGCACAATCTTTGTCGTTTTAGAAAGGTAATTGAATAACCTATCTAATGACACAAAAATCAAGCCAAAAGGGCAAGTTTTGACTTGTGAAAAAGTGGGCTAATTCTAAAAAACGGGATTAGCCTAATATCCTAAACTAACCTTGAAAATAAAAATCCTAATCTACCCTTGGCACTATCTGCCTTATTACATGGACACATAAAATAAATGTTCCCCACCAAACGCACATAATATTCTTGTATGAATCTAGATCTCTTGTGGGGCGGAGGTACACAAGTTTGGCTTGATTGTCTGCATCATTGGTCTAAAGTTATTTTAGTAAATCCTTTCATGGTTTTTATTAAAATAATTTTAATATATAATTTTCTAGTGTAATGGTTGCATGTGCAATACAAGGATTAGAAAATATCTTTTCTTATTTTGGTTGGGCATGGTTTTTTTAGGAAATTGAGTTTCCAAATATGCATTGGTCCTCTTTTTTAATAAAAAATTAAGAATTTTTTTTTTTCTATTTTGCTTGGACCTTCTTTTTTAGTAAGAATTAGGGGGAAAATCTAGGCTTAGATGTCAAAACTGTGGCTTATAAATTCACTAGCAAATGAACTCGTGCTAGCACGTATAAGTGACCTTTTTTTTTCAAGTCATGGAGGAAAGAAATAAGAGAGATAAGGAAGGAGGGAAGATATAAGAAAAAAATACAAGAAATCTTAGAGAGAAGATATGTGGGTTTAATTTGGGAGGTTGTGAGGGAAAGAAATAGGGAGAATTAGAAAGATGATAGAATAGCTAAATGAGTGTTGGACAAACTTCTACATTTGAAAGGGATTTGCCTCCAGAGTGGTGATGTAGTTTGTTTCTTTCTTTTTGGCTGTTTTGTGTAGCTGCTTTGCTACGTGTTTGTATCCTTTTCCTTCTCTCTCATTTATAAAATTCTTTGTTATTCATAAAAGTTAAAAAAAAAAAAATTAGAAAGATGATAGAAGGGATTAATTTGGAAGGTTGTATTAGATATAAAATAGATATAAAAAATCTTGAAGAGAAGAAATGAGGTATAAATTGGAAGGTTGGAAGAGAGAGAGAGAGAGAGAGAGAGAGAGAGAGGGACATTTATTTGAGAGAATTTTGTTTGGGAAAAGATTCATTAAAGAGAATTTAAGGATTAGAATAATTTGGAAAGGATTCATTAAATGAGGGGTAAGAGAGGTAAAGAGAATTTTGATTTGGAAAAGATTCATTAGTGAGAATTCAGGGGGAGGTGGTAAAGGGAGAGATATAGTGGGACACGTGTGTAGTAAAGCAGGGGGGATTTCCATCTCACCTCCCTTTGCTTTAGTCTATTATATAGATGTGTTCTCTTTAAATGAGTGAATAAACGTATTAAAGGTTGTTTTCTTAATTTTTCTTGTTTTGGTGGACTCCAAGGTACTCTTAATGGTGGATCTATTAATGATAATTGCGGTCGACCCCATAACAATCCAAGCTGGACTCCTTGAACCTCTCTCCTCCTATTCCTCTTTTATTATTTTCTATTATTAAAGCTCCGTAAAATCTAGTGTCTTGATATCTTAATCTTTTCCTTTAAAATTTTCATAAACTTTCATATTAGTAAATAAGAACTCTACCAATCAACCCACCACTATACCTTATAGTTCAGTCCAATATTGTTTTTAAATCCCTTGGCTATCCTACATCACTGATTTTTTAGGAAATGATGAAAGATGCATGGTTACACACTTTTAACTCATAATACTGCTATAAACAATCATTTGAAATAAGTAAAACAAGTAGGCATATGTACTCGCTGATGAACATATATGAACAAGCATTCTTATGTTTAGTTATTCATTAATAGTTGTGTTTTTTTGATAAAAGGTAGATAATATATTCACATTAGTCAATTGTTGTGCTTACTAAGTAAATATATTCAAATTAGTTATAAACTTCTAAAAAAAAAGGTAGATAAATTCAAAAAAGTGTAGATAAATTCAAAAAAAATCTAAAATTACAAGATTTAACACCTAAGGGTCATATCCACATGGAGTTAAGTGCTAGCTTGAAGCCTTCACTATCCTATCCATGCGAATGATTATATTGTTGCTCTACATACACATAAACAGTGTCCAGCTCAAGTGAATATGGCACCAACTTGTACTTAAATATGTACTCAGTACTCCTTAATATTGCTCATTAGCACATCTATTGGTTGGATATTCTAAAATTTGAAATATCATTGTCATTGCCTAAGAATTTAATACCAATCTCCTAATCCCTATCTGCATTCTGTGAATCGTGTGGTAGCTATTATCTTAAATTCATAATCTTATAGGGAGTTAGAATTGAAAAGACAAGAAAATAGGAAGAAAAAGGATAATTCTATAATTTCTGGATAGAATTCTGAAATTAACAAAATACTTCCATTGCTGTGGCAGAATTCTATGAAAATTTACAGGGAGCTAGATGATCCTTAGAGGGATTTCCATTCAAAATTTCATCAAATTCTGAGGTCTCTAGGCATATAAAATTTTTAAAACTCAGACCTGTCGAAATTCTTTAATGGAAGATTCAAGAACAAGGTTTTCTTGGAAGAGGGTGTACGGTAATTGGGTTTTAAGTTTTAACAGGGGAAATAGCTTAAACACACTGAGGATAGAGTTTAGACGGTAGAAGGGACAGATCTTTAAGGGTTCTTGGTCAGAAAATAGCAGAAGATGGTAGGTATGGGCTGTGCACAAAAATTCTGGTTCAAGACAATCAAGAAAGAGAGATTCTTGATGAATCTTTAATCCAAAAAATCAAACAGTGTAGATAATTTAAAGAATGTGCAAGATAGATTCAAGGATCAAGAACAAGATGCAAGAAAGAGAGAAAAAGGAAGAAGAAAGAAAGTGGGAGAAGTTGACAAGATGAGAGAGAGAGAAGAGAGAGAGAGAAAATCTTACCTCAATTTGTGGAGAGAAGAAGAGGAGAGAGAAGGGGAGTCCATGACTTCCACCCTTAGATCCACACGTTGGATACTCTAGACCACTTCATTATTTCATATTCTTCAAAACTGCTTTTTACATCCTAATAGCCATCTATTTAAAGATTTCATAACAAAGTCCTAATTGAAATAGGATTTTAAAATCCTAATCTAAAGTGGCTGTATGATCAGCCCTAATTAACCCACTTTAACATAATTAAGAAAACTCCCTAAGACTTCTAAATTTGCAAATAGAACCCTTGGCTCAAAGCCTTATAACATAAAACCTTAATTCACTAAAGGCTGGCTATCCATAAACTTATTCCTAACACCCTAAAATTAAATGAACTAAAATAAAATGACCCTAAAATAAACTGGAAACAACCCTAAAAGGATCCCTAAAACTGTCAGAAACATTCCTAAAATCCCTAAAGTCTTCAGATTGTCCAAATCTTCACGAATCTTGAATCTGGCTTCTCTTGTGGGGCGGCACGTATAACAATATCTTCTCATTGGCTGCATCACCCAAGCAATTAAGAATTTCCAATATTTACAGTTTGCCAAACAATGAACAAAGATATGATCTATGTTTTTTCCTCCATTAGGCACAAAGAACATCTATTAACCATACTCCATTTTTTCTTTAAGTTATAAAGAAAATAACTATTCACTGAGCTAAGGCTGAATAAAAGGATTAGACTGAAAAAGTGCCTTTCATATTCTCCCTCTCTCTCTCTTCTCAAATCCATCTCTTATGGAAGAGGATCATGGAGGAACTCATTCAGATTGTTGAGCAGCCTTAAGAACTCCAATTCCCAATTTCAAGCTTCTTCTCAAACCAAGACTCCAAACACCCTCACCATTTTTTGCATCGTAATGGGGCATGATGACCCCATTTTTCTAGATCTAGAGAGAATATTCTATTAAAGGCCACTTTTAGGGTTTATCCCCACACTAGGGGTCCTCCCAAAACTTAATGTCTTCACTCGACCCCAAGCTCAATATGATATATCTTCTAAATTTCTCTCTTTTCTTAATAGTAGACTTTCAAATTCTTAGACTATGGCCTCTACAGACTTCCTTTGGATTCCAAACCAACTCCTTCCCATATTTTTCCACAATCATTCCTCTACATAAACTCTCATTTTTAATCCCCAAGCTTCATATCCATTTGGTTGGAAGAGCCCTATTATGACAACTAACCTTTCTAATACCTAACCACTAAACTCCGTCAACCAACTTATCACATTCCAATTCACAAAATGATAGTTTCTCGAATCCACTCTATCATTCCATAGGAAATTTCTGAACAATTTCTCTAGCCTATTAGCATTTGATGCTAAGATTGTAAAGAGAGACATGATATAGTTTGGCATGTAGGCTAGTAAGCTTTTGACAAGGGTTAGTGATGCAGTACCAACCCAATAGATAACCCAAATTGATGCAGCAGACAAGTTTGTCATATGTGGAACATTCAGCAAATATAAAGGTATTATGGTATTAGGCAGGCTATGGGATTAGACAGCAAGATAATACTTCTTATTAGAAGGGTGAGCTTAGGAAAGGTTAAGTTCCTGTGGCCAGAAGTAGGGAAATATAGAATGATTTAGTTAAGTTCAGCACTTTGCTCAAACAGTTAGTGGGCAATGGGTTTTACAACTTCTGATCTGATATGAAACAGCAGGGAATTGTGTTGGTTCATGAAGGGAAGCATGATTTCATGTAGGGATGGATTTTAGTTCAGATTATGGACTGGACAAAATTGTATGGGTAAAATAATCTGGCTCAGGATCAACATCAAACAGTGTATGTGCAGTCTATGATGCTACAAGTATTTATCCATGTAAGACAGACTTCCATCACAGTACTTCTTCCCAAAGATCTCTTCAAGTGACTGCATGTTATAGAATATGTTTTCCTTGTAGGGATTGAAAATATAGCAACATATAGGTTGCTGGAAAAATTCTGGGCAACAAAACAAGAGTGATTCTGATTAAGTTTTAAAGAAAGGAATATGGAATTGGATATGGCCAACTGGTATAAGCTGGTATAACCGTTAGATGATGTTGTTTATGGACTGAAATTAAGAGAAGAAGCAAAAGGGATGAGGGGTTGTTGTACAGATGATGTGGGATGGCTTAGGGAAGAAGGATGTGTTGTAAGATTAAGTTCTTGTGGGCTGTAGGAGATCTGGGAGCAAGTAACGCCAGAAAATAGTAGAATGAAGGAGAAGAAGAGGTAGAAGATGAAGAAAAATTAAAGAATAAAGATTAGGAGAGGAAAGAGATAGATACCTGTGTGGAGGAATTACTAACCGCCCATCCTTCGGAAATCACCATCCTAAGTTTCAAGCTCAGGCCAAAACTTGAAGAAGAATTTCAGTCGTGGGAGACAAGAACAGCAAGAACCTTTTTATTTATTTATTTATTATTATTTCATCATTAAAAATTCAATACAAAATGTGGGGGCTGTTTTATAAGCCAAACCCCCCTAATTTAATCCTAGCCTTCAAACACAAGTTACTCTCCCTCTTAAATCATGTGGAAGGGATTTTTCCTGCGAAAACCCTATTTTGAAGCTACTTACAACTTTGTCCTATATAAAAATTGAAATACCCAATAAGTCCTAAACTCTAAAATCAGTCTATAAACTGTAAACAAATGCTATAAAAACCATAAAACTAAAAAAAGAACATAGAAATAAATGTTTCTCATGCAAGCACACACATATGGCCCCCACGATCAAGGGAGAGTGGGCTCTACATGCCTCCAAAAAATGACAATTTGCTCCCAAAACTCCAAATTTGCTCCAAATTGAAACAAATCTCTATCTTCTTGTTGTAGCCCTTGTAGTCCTCCATAACCTTCACTTGAGTCCTTCTAACATCATGTGTGGGGCCCACCTAGGCTTCCATGTCCTCATAAGATAGTCTTATTCCTTCTGATAGCAACGGAGTTTTCCAAGAGTCAAGCCTTTTAGAACTTTTAACCATAGGCTCCCATATAACTTTGGATTTTAAACTAGAGCCCAAGGGGCCAATCCTGCACCCTAATATGATAGCTAGAGCCCTAAGATTTTGGACTCCTCCAACCCCATATACTTTTCTTTAAATTCACTTTCAGCCTTGAAACGACTTCAAAGAATTTCAAGTTTCAGCAAATATACCCTGGATGTCAGATAGATGCATCATAAAAAAGTGATGGCATCATCCACAAATTGAAGGTGGAAAATTCACAAGTTCTCATAACCCAACTCAAAGCCTATGATATATAGCTGTTCTCCACCCTACTTATCATTTGAGTCAAAACTTCTGTGACCACAATGAACATAAGTGAGAAAGGGGTCCCATTGTCTCAACCCCTAGAACTCTTGAAGTATCCTATAGGACTCCCATTGACACACGCCTTCATCCTTTTCATCCCAAAGCCCATCTTACGCAGGACATAATCTAGGAAATTTCAATTTTTGTGGCCATAAGCCTTTTGTAAATCGAACTTATAAAGAAGATACTCTATATTAGCTTCAGCTTTAGAATCTATACTTTGCAATCAGAATTCTGTCCAAAATTTGCCATTCAGACACAAAACCCCCTTGCGGGTGAGAGAGGGAGACTTCCCATAACTTATCTTTATTCGCTCACTCAAGGTTTTTGCTGCTATCTTTCAGACACTACTAAACAAGCTAATAGACCATTGGTCCTTCAACTCTTTAGCCACTTTTTTTTATCTTAGGGATTAGGGTTTCAAAAGTATTGTTTAGGTTTTAATCAAAGGACTCTTATCTGAAGAATTCTTTCATAACTTTCATAAATCATCTTTCCCAAAAGGTCAGTATTTTTGGAAGAAATCGAGAAATCATGTGGCGGCCCAGGCGCTTGACATTTTTTCCGTTGTTGATAGGGAGAATCTCTTCTCATTGATCACCACTTGAGTCTGTCTACCCGTCCTTTATTCATTCCTGTGTCCTCATTCCACACTTCTGGATCCTAACCCTTTATCCACTATCTGAATTTCCTTCCCTTTCTCTTTGGCTGTCTCACAATTCCCGGTCCCGGTCTACAGAACTAGAGATTCTGGGTTTGAGGACTTATTTTCATACTGAAGTTTTGATTTCTAAGCTATTTATATCATACATCAAACCTTGATTCAAAAAATATACCCTACTTGCTCTACTACCTAGGCTATTTATAATTTTATACTACTTCTAAGATCGCCTACCCATTCTACTCTAATCAGACCTTGTCCCTCAGCACCCCTGTTCCTATTTTACACCATCTGCCATCCTCCCCCAATACCATCCTTTCCTCAATAAACCATTTTGAATTGTATATTTTTTTTCTAAACTATGGCTTGCATCTGCCTTAAATTTTTTTTTTTCTTCTTTCAGGTATCTCTTTCAGTTATATTTACTGCTGTGGGAGTCATCATAGCAGCACTGGGAGATTTTTCCTTTGACCTCTTTGGATACAGCATGGCCCTGACTTCTGTTTTTTTCCAGGTTAGTTTTTATTTATTATTTTTTTTTAAGCAATTTCTGGTTAGTTTTATACCATAATGGTTCACGTTTTTATTAACATATGCTACCTTGGAAACATTATTATGAGCTGTGAGAACTTGACTTGATAGTGTTTCTGTTTTTTAATCATACAATTTCTTGAATACATATGTAGACCATGTACCTGCTACTGGTGGAGAAGTCTGGTGCAGAGGATGGGCTTTCATCAATTGAGTTGATGTTCTACAACGGCTTTTTGTCATTTCCATTTCTATTCTTTCTTATCATTGCCACAGGAGAGTTCCCAAATTCCTTAACATTGTTATTTGAGAAGGTCAGAATCTTTAGGCAGTTGTTTGTTGACTATAATTGATTTGTTGCACATTTGTCTGATCCTGCTTTTCTATATCTAGTTTTGGTTGCCAAATTTTTGTAATTCTATTAGTTGCTCTTGCATTTGTCTTGCCTGACAGTCTATGTAACTTGGGTACAACAAAGATACGTTACAATTTTTTCTAGTCATAATTAACTTATGTGTCAGTTTTGGAGGACAAATAATCATGGTAAGTTATTCCAGCTGCCTGTCTCCGATAGGTTTTGAAGTGTCAATTCATTTTGCAAACAGCTGCTGTTGCTGACATGGATCATCAATAGATTTGTGGGTCTAGTATTGATTAGTTGGTTAGTGTTGAAGTACATTAATTCCTGTATCTCCTAAAACCTTAAGGTTTTGGGATAGTTGGTTACTTCATTGTTAACATGGTATCAGGCCAAGCCAAGTCACGAGTTTGAATCCCTGTGGTCGCAAAAGTATCTCCTGGACATAGTATTGCATGTGTATGCACAAGTTGTGGACTTCTGATTCCCCAAGTGTTCCCATGAGAGGACAGTGTTCCTCCTAAGGGAGGTGTTGAAGTATATTAATTCCTGTATCGTCTAAAACTTTAAGGTTTTGGGAGAGTTGGTTAGTTCACTGTTAACAATTAGAATGTGCATTTGTGTAACAATTTATGTTTTTTATCTAAATGGAATAACCAAATATTGTGAATATTTATTAATAAAAAAAAATAATGTGAGTATGTAGCAGTGATAATGATCAAGTTCTTCAAAAGATCATTTGAATGCTAGATCCCTTTGTTGGATTGTGAAGGTTTATGTTCAAGACAACATGATCTTAATAGACTTCTCAACATGGGGGAAATTTTGGATACCCTTGTCACCCAACTCCCAAAGTGGTGTACATGGTTGAAACATGAGATAGGCTGGTTTGAAAATCCAGGATTGGACTTGGGATTGTTCATGGATGATCCCAATATCTGATCGGATGATCTAGGTCTGGATCTTTCAAACCAGTTGCAGATTGCTTGATCCAAATGCAATCCATGAACAGGTAGAACTTTTGTAAAAATTCCTAAAAAATCCAAAAAATCAAAGAAGTATTTGTGAAAATTTATTACAAAGCTGTTGTGATTGTAAGCATATTTATTGCATCGTATATGTATAAACACCACTGTGATATATACGAGTACAAATTGCTTAACATATCAAAACGCCAATATGATTATATCTATTGCATGACTCTATATATATGTGCGTGCATGTGTTTGTTTGCCAAATCGGCTAAAAAGTTTGGCAAATTTGCCAAATAATGAGGTAAAATAAAATATAGGTCAAATCAGATTTTTGAAGGGCAAAATTGGAAGAAAAAAAGTAATTATCAGTTTAGGGTTAGTCATCCTTTTATACCCTAGGTCCACCAAATCTAGCCTTTCCTTGTTCTAGCTATCCTTGTTTCTTTGATCTGACCGTCGGCATTTTGCAAAACAAAGGCTGCTGATTTTTCCGGCAAAAGCTGAGTATCGCTGTTGTGTTTTCCAACAAACAACTACTACCAGTGCCATTGCCCCCTTCAATAATTATGTCTTCCAGCTATCCTCAGCCCGCTTCAATTCTGTGATCTGCCATGATCTATTGGTTCGTTTGTATGCCCGATAGTTGTAGCAGTCTTGAGTTGAAGATGCCAGATGACTCTTAGAGCTTTTAAAAACTGATAGACTACCTTAGCCTCTGTGTGTGGACCTGATTCAATGAAAAGCAAAAAAAATTTAAAAGGATGAAAAATGGAGAAAGTAAAGTCCCTATCTCTTTCTCCATTGTGCTTGAAATCTACCCCCCATTGTAGTCACAGTTCCCACCCAACTCGTATTACTGTTCCCATCACCCTTCTCTTTCCTGTAGAATGATGGCTGTCTAGGTACAAAAATGCTAATGTCTTCCGACTGTCTCATGCATCCTTTCTGTTGTGTCCCCATGGTTACTGAACAGAATCTAAAGATGTCCTCTCCATTGACAGAATACCTTGACATGCCTTCTCATCCATCGACCACTGCCAGAACCAACAACAACAACAACAACAACAACAAAAGCCTTACCCCAACAATTTGGGGTCAGCTACACGAATCCTATTCCGCCATTCCGCTTTGTTTAGGGCCATATCTGCGTTAAATTACAAGCTGCCATGTCCCTCCTTACTACCTCCACCTAGGTCAATTTTGGCCTTCCTCTAGTCCTTCTAG
>JAOXJP010027741.1:0-16977 GCA_025762735.1 Platanus orientalis
TATATATATATATATATAAGCAAGTGGGTCAGTGGTTAATAGGTATGAACCTCCACAAAGAGGGAATCTATCCTTTATTTTTTCTTTTGAAAAGAGGAAGGTATCCTAAGCGTGACATATACGTTCGATAAACTAGATTGGCTGCCCAACACACCGCTTGTGTCCACAACAATTTTTCATGATCTGATCCTCTTCTAACTAAAGGATTTAATTGAATAATGTGGTGAAGTAGTGGAAAAGTTGTAAGAGCCTCCTATAACCCATCCTTAACCATCAGCCTAAAATCATGAGGTATATCAACAGTTTGGTCAAATAATTAATTATTTAGACCTATTCATATAGCCTGCACTAACATGGCCAAATTCTTTTGATAGACGCTTTTCCCAGAGTTAGGATTCGAACACATGGAGTGATGGGTGTGGAGACTGATATGGAGAAATTCAATGAAGAATTAAAGAAGACCAGAGTTGGAGAACTCGAGAAGAAAGCCAAGAAGCAAGGCATAGACATTTCGGACCGATCCAAGGGGACTTTGGATCAATCCAATTAGGACCGGACTGATTCGATTGTAATCAGACAAATTTGGTGTGTTTCAGGTGTGCACGGAATAACGACAATGACTTTCTAGATTGATCCGACTACTAGGTGGACCGATTTAGGTGGGTAAGACAGATCCAAAGTTTTCGGGATCGATTTGAAGGCATGGATTCAGAACGGGAAATTATGAATTTTGGTATTAATTTTTCGAAACTAGGTCCTATGGTCTATATAAGGTCCTTAAGCTCATCTGGGGTTAAGATAGAGTCAAAGAAGTGGTTTTAACTGATAGACATGGGTTTCTTTGGGATTTTCTCTTTGAAGGGGTTGTTTTAAGGTGAGAGAACGGTTTCTTCTTAAGGTTATGAGGGAAGAGGGTATGAAAGGGTTTTATCTCAAGGTTTTAGGTTGGGAGAGTGTGAGTGTGTGTGAGAGAAGCTTATAGTTTGTAACATTCTATTATAGTGAAATTGTTTATGTGTGGTTCCATGGTTTTTCTCCAATTTTGGGGTTTTTCACGTAAATCATTGTGTTGTTGTTTCTTGTTTGTTTGCTTATGATTCTATGTTTATTATTACATCCCAAAGAATTCACATCAAGACTAGTTTCAATCCTAATAAGTGGTATCAAAGCTAAATTCCTCATTGCAAGAATAGAGATAGTTCCAGGTTCATGGTTGGTGGTTTGTTAGAAGTTAAGGTTTGTGATTTAGAAGAATTCTTGATTCGAGTGGGAATAATAGGAACAATAGGAGAAGAATCCACAAGGTTCACTATTGAAAAGTTTAATGACATGAATTTTGTATACTAGAATATGCAGATAGAGTACTCTTTATTAGAAAAATCTCTATAAGTTTCTTATAAGAAAAACAAAGAAACCTATGACAATGTCAGATGTAGACTAAGAAGTGCTTGGCAAAAAATCCCTAGGTATGATTCGTCTCTATCGTCATCGGTTGATTTTAATATTTCTAAGAAGAATACACTGAAGATCTCATGGCTCTGTTGTCTCAAATGTATAAGAAACCATTAGCATCAAATAAGGTGTTTTTTATGAGGAGGTTGTTTAACATAAAAATGGCTGAAGGCGGAAGTGTAGTTGAACATCTAAATGAGTTCAACATGCTAGTTATCTTTGGTAGGCGTCAATTTTGATGATGAATTTATGGCCTTGGAATTGTTGCCCTCTTTGTCAGAGAGTTGAGATAGTTTGGTGATGACCTTGAACAATTCCTCAAGTTTAGGCACACCTTAAGTTTGATGATGTGGTGAATGTTATATTCTACGATGAGGTTCAGAGGAAATCATTGTGGAATTCATTGGTGAGAAGTACTTTGAATGTGAAAGGAAGATGAAGGTTGTTGGTGAAGGGATTTGGGAGTAGTATGTCCAAGTTTAGAGGAAAATGTTGGGTCAAATATTTTTATTACAAGAATTTTTGCCACATAAAGAGGGATATATTGTCCGAAATGTTAAAGAGGGATATGTTGTAATAGTAGTATCTCAAAAGTAAAAGGAACATGAGGAATATCTTGGAGATGCAATCATAGTCTCCAAAGGTATGGACAGTATTTCTCAAGATGAGTGGATATTACATTTGTGTTATCCTGTTCATAAATGTTTTAAGAGGGAATATTTTAATATGTTGT
Source organism: Platanus orientalis (assembly GCA_025762735.1). Classification (NCBI taxonomy): domain Eukaryota; kingdom Viridiplantae; phylum Streptophyta; class Magnoliopsida; order Proteales; family Platanaceae; genus Platanus; species Platanus orientalis. The sequence goes on from JAOXJP010027741.1 coordinate 2,186, forward strand.
AGGAAGAGAAAACAAAATTTATGTCTCTTAGTAATGGATCCAAATGTGACATCACAAGTGTTAGAATAATGAAGATCAAGATGTTTAATGGATTGGTTCATACTTTGGGTGGTGTGGAGTGTGTCCTTATGTTGTAGAGGAATTTGATATCCCTAGATAGACTGGATTCCTAAGGTACATGTAGATATTCAGCTATCAGTAGAACCATGAAAATCACATGAGGTTGTTTGATACTGATGAAGGGAGAAAGGTGTTAGATGGATTTTATAATTTTTCTTTGACATCGATGGATAATAAAAAACTGAGTGCATAAAGTAATCAACGCTAGTGCAAGGTCTCTTTCACGGATGGTGCAGAGGGGTGTTATGGGTTTTTGGGTGGTAGACGATGGTTTGAGAGTTTCTGTAATTAGGGAGGATGGATCAAGGTCCCTCTCTATAGTTGACTAGCTAAGTTGACTTAGGACAACTTCACATATGGTTTAGTCGTGATCGAGTCAGATTGTGCTATGACCGAATTGACTTGATGGTGTATGTAGCAGTGATACCGAATGCCACAAAGAATGTTGTTGTGTTTGTAAATTGGTTGACTCATGCCTGGTGGAGGTGTATTTCAGGGATATGACACAAATTTCATAAAGAAGAACAAGTGCAAATGATTCTTCATGGTGGATTTTGAGGTGAGGGCTAAAGGTGGAGAATGATGCACATGTTACAAAACTGGTGTCTTAACAAACATGCAGGTGAAGACAACGTTGAACAAGAGGTCTTTAAGGGGCTGAGGTTAAAGTCAATGTGAAGATTGTTGAAGGTGCTTTTATGTCTAGCCGGAGGGTCATAAGAGATCAAGGTTGGGGGATTGGTTGAAAACAACGAGAGTTAGAAAGGCCACAAAATGGAAGAGGTTTTGTTACACGGTTGCAAAAGGAAGTCACTATTGAATATCATTAGTCTCTAAGTGAGAGATTATTGAGTGTGAAGACTGATCTGAAGAAGTCTAAGGAAGAACCAAAGAAGACCGAAATTAGAGAACTTAGGAAGAAAGCCAAGAATTAAGGCAAAGACATTTTGGACTGATTAGAGGGGAGTCTGAATCGATCCAACCAAAACCTAACTGATCTGATTGTAACCGGACCAATCTGGCGTGTTTCAGGTGTAAACAAAATAAAGGCAGTGACTTGTTGGATCGATCCGACTACAAGGTGGACCGAGGGTGGATTGGACCGATCCAAAGTTTTCAAGATCAATCTAGAGGCGCGGATTCAGAATTAGAAGTTGTGGATTTCATAAAGACTCTTTCTAAAGTAGGTCTTTATGGTCTATATAAGGTATTTAAGCTTGTTTAGGTTTAAGAGAGAGTGAAATGAGTGGTTATAACTAAGATAAAAGAGTTTCGATAGGGTTTTCTTTTTGAATGGGTTGCTTCATGGTGGGAGAATGATTTCTCCTCAAGGTTGTGAGAGAAGAGGATAGGGAAAGGGTTTCATATCAGGGTTTTAGACTGGGAGAGTGTGTGTGAAAGAAAGAGAAGCTTGTAATTTGTCATCTTCTATTATAGTAAAATTGTTTTTGTGTGGATCCATGGTTTTTCCCCGGTTTTAGGGTTTTTCATGTAAATTTTGTATTGTGGTTTCTTATTTGTTTGCTTGCGATTCCATATTTATTATTACGTCCCAAAGAATTCACATAATTTCTCAAGCCAACAATAAAATCCCAAAAAAATAGAATACTAAGCCTAACCTCTACCTAAATCATCATCTAAACAAGAAAAAAGAATAAGAAGAAGAAGAGGTTGGATTTGGTAAGACAACTTAGAGAGCGGCTAAAGTTGGAATGACATCAGAGCTGACACATCAGTTCTAAAAAAGTGAAATACACTTTTTGGGGGATGCTTTTCACTTGTTGGTACTAATGTGTCAGCCCTGATGTTATTCCAACTTTAGCCACACTCTAAGTTGTCTTACCCAATCCGTTTACGAAAAAGAAGGAACGAGGAGGAGGGGGGGATAATGACTATGGGTAATTAATATTAGTGGTTAATTTATTATTTGTTGAAGATGGGTTTGTAGTATGATGCTGGCAGACTTTTCTAACTTAGCAAGCTAGTATCTTCATTAAATTTTCGATTGAGGAAGAAGAAGCTATAATTGAGGTAACTCAAGTTCTGTTTTTTCCTTACCTCATTGTTTTCGAAGTTATTTTTTGGTACCCCTTCAATTATTTCCTTGTTTTGAAGCTAGTCTCCCTCCTTGTTTTTTCTTTTATTTTAACTGTCTACTTGGTTCTCTTATTTATCTGTCTACTTTTAGTTTCTGATTTGAAACTAATTATATAAAGAATTTATTAAGGGGCTCAAAGAGTATATAACCGCTATTTGGAGAATGAAAGGAGTTCTTAGTATCTTTGCTTTGTCATAAACAGAACCTCCGAACTTCTAGACCTTATTTATCTATGAAGTAATTTTATTTATTTTTATCCTCTTTCAATGCTTCGTTTTAAAGGTGACTCTCCTTACCACTTAAAAATGTCTGGCAATTTCTGAAAATGAGAGTCCACTCTCTCTCTCTCGCTCGCTCAAAGGCTCCTAAAGAAGCAAAGTTGAGTCTGACCGGCGCAAACCCATCCTCTCCTACTCCTGGAAAACGATCTTCTTCCTCTATTGCTTGTCAGAATCAAAAGTTGTTTCTTCAATAGCAAGGCCATAGCTGAAATGGCTGCATCATGGAAGGGATTTCCACTTCTGTTCTTCTTATTGTAAGGGCTGGTATGTGTATTTGAGATCAAATCATTCTTATCAGTTTGTTAATGCAGACAAGCTACACCAATATCTAATTCATTTGGACAAATGGGTGTGGCCGAGATAACCAGATATTCTTTAGATTTTAGATTTGCCAACTGCTTGAGAGAGAGAGAGAGAGAAATCTGGGGGGGGGGGGGAGAGAGAGAGAGAGAGAAATTTGGACACGTGTCACATCAACGGTGTGTGGAGATCCTCACCTCATGAAACCTATATAGAAAGTCCTAGGACAAGATCAGCATGATCGAGTAGTTGAGATAATTTAATATTATTGATTTTGGCCATGTCGGTCTATAATGTGGGTGTGGGGTCCTATGGAGGGGATTGCTAAGACCATAAATCTGCATGATGAAATGGGTTGAGACCATTGTGTATTATTTTTTGCTATGTTGAAATTTTAAGTTTTGATTAAAAAAAAAAAATCCATTTAGAAGTTGCTACATGATGGGTGACTATTGAGGTGAAATTTGGGAAACCAGATGAGATGCTCTCCTGCCTACAAATAATCTTGTGGCTTCAGGAGATGTACACATCCTTTTTGGATGGTGATTTTCACTTAGTTTTTTTGTACATCTCCTGAAGCCACAAGATTAATTGTGGGTAGGAGAGGATCCTGTTGGGAAACTTGACCATAAATAAAGGGTAAATGACCAACACCAGATTTTTATGCTGCCACTAGGTCGTCCATATCCTTTTGTTAGATGGTATACATATGGGCACTGAGGATCTAGAAATGGATAGGACAACGACAACAACTACATGAAGCTGTTATAGAGCTCAAATAGCTCAAACAGATCAGTGGAAGAGTTAAAATAGAGCAATCAGGGTAAAAAATTAAAGGCCTAAAATCTTGAAAAAGGAGAAATTTATTTGCTAGAATGGATCAATCAAGAGGTTGAATAGATGAAGAAAAACACTAAAATTTTAACATAGAGCTTGGTCTTCTTTTTCTTTTTTTTTTTTCTTTTTTTTTCCGATCTTATTTTCAATTGAGGACCCCAAGTAATAGGGATAAGACTTGTTGTTGTTGTTGTTGTTGTTATTGTTGTTGATTGGGGTTTTGAAAATATAAGAAGATTTGATCTTGGTTTTCCCTTTTGTTTCTGAATATTTCTTTAATTAGAAATCCTAGATTTCAAGGATTTAATTAAATCTTAATTTACATATGAATCCATCTGTATTGCTTCTTATTTTGTTGAATTCAAAAAAGAAATAATTACTAATGTCTTTTTTCCTTCTTCTTTAACTTTTAGAAGAAAAAAAAATGCCTATAAGGGTTCGACAACGGAAATTCTTTGCGCTAAAGAGTAGGCACTCAACTTTTTTCTCTGTAAGGATTCATTGTTTGAAAAATTAAAGGAGACCATGCAAAAGCTGTTTCAAGACTCTCATCTAATACAACAAAATTGAGCTTGCTTTATATCATTTTCTTCCTTCTTTCCATCTCTTTCCCTAATCCCTCAACCACTGCTGTCAAGACTCAACCACTGTTTTGAGGATACCTTCCATAGGTCTAGTTTTTATTATTCCTAGTAAAAGGATAGGCACTCAACTTCTTTCTTTAATACACTTTATAAGAAAGTTTGTTTTTTGTGGCCAACCATGACATGTACAATAATCTCATCTTTATGATATGATGAAATTGCCTTAATTTTATATTATCTAATTCTCATTATTTCTTCCTTTTTTCCCTCAAAGTCTTAGTCTCTTAGTGGTGGCTGTCAACATTAAACCTGCGTTATGGATAACTTGTATTGGCCTAGTTTCTATTAATTCCTAGTGTCTTTTCCTATTATATCATCATCACCATCATCATTATTACTATTATTATTTTACTTCTCCCCTCAATATTTGATTTTATAAAGTCTCTAATGGACATGCCTAATGATGATACATTATAAATTTCATCCAATAATAATCAATTGCCTAGTTAGCAAGTTTGTGTATGTGTGTTATTCGTGAACTTTTTTTTTTTGATAAGTAAAAGTTTATATTAAATCAAGAGAAAAAATTACTTGTGTGTATACATATGCAAAAATTTGCATCATTCCTGATAGCTTCTACAAGATTTGGCATAAACTCATTAAAAAAAATCTTATACTACAAAATTCCAATCACATGTTGTGGTCCAACCATGACACAAGACACCCACTATGTAATTACTAAAACACCCTCATATAGCCATATTTCTTTGATAGGAAACATATAGGAAGATATCAATAAAATGGTGTATAACTCAATCGCAAGCCCAATCCTCTTATTCCTATGGGCTCAATCACAAGATGGGAAGAAGCATCTAAGGATATTTTGGTCAATACACTCAAATAAATTAAGGGATTAATTTTAGTAATTATACTCACAAGGTGTATTTGACCAAATTACTGCTATCAAATACTTTTTCCCCTCCTTGTATAAGGCCTTGTAAGGATAATCCCTACTCGACTTCATGTTGCCTTAGGTTGTTTTTGTTCAGAGGTAATTGCTGGCAATAGGAAAATATGAGAAAACAACCATGGAAAATGGTGGCAAAGTAAAGCACGGAAAAATCACATTTTTATTCCATTGTATTGTCTAATTACAATAACAAAAAGGTAACAAAGTATGAGGAAGTCACATCACTTTACTTCCCCACACTATCCTACCATATTGGCAAGAAAAGGCAGCAAAATAAGGAATAAGATTTTGGTGAAAGGTGGGAAAGTTTTATTTCCTGAGGTGGTTTTGCTGAGTAGCTTTCCCACATTTTAACTCATATCAAACAAACAATTTTGTGGGATAAACGGAATAACCAAACACTTTCTTGGGGAAGTTGGGACCCTTGCCCCTAAACAAGACACAACCTTAGTGCACTTAAGCTTTTGGAATGACGTGTCTTACTTCTAGCTATGGAAATTGAGAATACCCAAGTCACTCCTGAAATTTAGTATCTACAAATGAAAAAAAAAATGATATATGGCCCGCAAATGATGAAATATTCATCCTCCAAGATAGATGTATTATGAAACATGACAATGGTTCAGAAGAAAGCTCTAAAATGGAGAATGATTGTTTGTGTTGACACAAGCTTATGTAGGCGTGCAATTGATTGACACATGAGGTGTTTTTGAATTTGGTGTCTCAACACAACATGTGCTAACTTATAATGCACCATAAACATTACAGACAATGTCATCACAAAACATTTTCTTCCTTCAAAAATTTATAAATGTTGAAGTAATGTCATGAATTCTCACAGCTCTCAACGAGAGCCGTGTCCTAACTTTTGACGGAACAACTGTGGATGTAGGCTTTAAGCCGAACCATGTTAAATCGTCTTGTGCTTTCTGTGTGTTTTCTGTTTGCATTAATTTATTATTCTCTTGGAATGTATCAAAATATTCTTTCCTGAAGAAAGTATGAACCTGAATCTAATATCCATTCATCATGAGAAAATGTGTTCATACTTTTGGAGACTGTGAGAACATCTCTAATGTACTCCTCCTGTCCCTCTACCAATACTGTACTGGGGCTATCACCTTTCTTCTTGTCAACACACTCTGGACAATCCCTCTTCATATTGTCATATTCTTTGCAACAAAACACTACACCTTGACATTTCCTTTAGATTTGGATCTAAACTGACTTTTATCACTTCGGAAACATTTTTCCTTTGTTTTTCCTTCCGCAAACAAACCTTCTACCTGCCCCTCACCTTCTTCTCCAGATACCTTCTTCCTCAATTTCCTAGAATGGAATGATGCCTTAACATTCTCTATGAAGATGGTATCATTTCCATAGAGTAAGGTCGTAACAAAGTGTTCATATGATGTAGGTAAAGAACATAAAACAATGATAGTTTGATCTTCATCATCAATCTTGATATCAATATTTTTTGAATCCATAACGATTTTATTGAATTCATCCAGATGAGCTTTCAGAGACATACCTTCTCTCATTTTCAATGTATAGAGATGTTGTTACAAATACAACCTATTCGTGAGAGATTTGGTCATGTACAGGCTCTCTAACTTGAGCCACAACCCAGCCGTAAACTCTTTATCTGCAACCTCTCATAGTACCTCATCAACCAAGCACAACTGAATCACGGTACGTGTCTTGAGGTCAAGTTCCTCTTTGTCATCTTCTGATATCGTTGTATGAAGCTTTTCCTTCCCTACCAATGCTTTAGTCAGTCCTTATTGAACCAACAATACACGCATCTTCACTCATCATAGACTGAAGCTGTTATGTCCGTTGAATTTCTCCACGTCGTACTTTGTTGCCATGCCGAAAAAATCACAACCACAACCTAGAGCTCTGATACCAATTGTTGTGCGAAATCCTAGATTTAGGATCGTACGCAACAAATATAGAAGAAGAAATTAGTGCAAACAATAAACACACACAAAGCACAACAATAAAGCTTCACATTTCTTGTTTGCCATGTGTGCCTTTTAGAACCAACCAGAATGAACTCTTATCTCTTTGTCGTTCATAATATAGCAATCCATGATAAATTCATAATAGCAAAACTCTAAAAAGGGGAATGAAAAAAATTTCTCTTGTAATTCTTGTATTGAATTTTGATGGTTTATAGTAGTTTAATGACCTCTTGAAGGTTCAAAAGAAAAGGCAAAAATATCAATTCATTTGGTTAAAATTAGATTCTACTTAAATAATTATTGTAGATGGATGAAGCCTCAACATTTGCAAGAGATGGAAAAATTCATCTCTTGGTTTAAGCTAAAGGCTGCTATAAATCTATGTTCTTATTGATAGATGAAGTAGAAACTGCGCGCACACATAGAGACCTCATCCAAAGAACTATTACTCAAATTCTCATGGCATTTAAAGCCATAATGTGATGGTTGAAAATGAACTCATTTAAATTCATATTAATTTTCATTGATCACCAAAATATGAATGATAACATATATCATGTCATTTTATAAAAAACCTAAGATGATTTTATTTCTAATTGTAGTTAACAAATCAATAGTAAATCTGAATGAGTTCGTTTTGATCCATTACCTTATTGCTACAAATGCCTTGAGAAGTTGAAATGAAATGATTTCATTACAAGTGACTTCCTAACATGCCCTAAAAATCTATTACAAGTATTTTATAAACTGTAACCTAAAATGAAAAGATCACAGCTGCGCAAAATGACAAGATAATGGTTGTAATAACATGAACAATGGATTTGAATCATCTCTGGTCTAACTAAAGAAAAATCACACCAGTACAAATCAGCATGTGACAAAATGTTTAATGAAAGAGTGTATCAATGAATACATACGTTAAAGGAGGGTAAGTATGAAGAGACAATGATCCCACGTGTTTACCAAGATACCCTTTGTAGGTTTCATGTCACGTGCTAGATTTCAACCGGTGTGACATTTCTTCAGTTAGACTAGAGATGATTCAAGCTCGAGAGGTTATAATGAAGCCCAACAAATTGTTGTATATTGATCTTTGGTTTGTTGTGTTGAAAATCAACTCCAAACCATCGACCTTTGAAAAATACAAGAACAAAATGTTAGTTTGGAGAGAGAGAGAGAGAGAGAGAGAGAGAGAGAGAGAGAGAGAGAGATTGTATAGGAGCGGCTCAAGAGTGTGCCTTCTTCCTTAGAGTTCTCTAACTCTTTGGGATTTCAGCTTTTCTATCATAGTCATCAAAGAACCTTGATGCATATTTGTCACTTCTCTTACTAACAAGAAATCTCTCTTTTTGGGTTTTCAACATCTGCTTTACCCCTCTCACACACGGCCCTTATATAGCCGTTGACCCCATTCACCAAAAGGTTTATTTGTAAATTTTTTTTGGAAAGGTTTATTCGCCATCTTGCTCTCCTATGGTCAACCCACTCGACGTTGACATTACAGGACATGGTTCCAGTTCTCTGTACACTAGAGACCATGTAAGAGAAGCACCAGAACTCAGGTTTCACTATTTGAGTTAGTTTGCAAAGCTTTGAATCTTCTGGGCTGTCATTTGCTAAGTTGGTATGTGGCCTCAGCCTTTGCAGGGAAGCAGAATGGCAAGTCGATAAGAGGTTGATGTGCCCAATAGTTTCACCATAAAGGCTAATGGTAGCTGGTCTGATTTGGCATTGAGAATGCTCTGTTTTCCGTTTGAAACATGGCATTCACAAATCTTTTAAAATGGTTTTTTTTTTTTTTTTTTGAATGATAGCAATTTTATTGAGGAAAAGAGAACAATTGAGCATAGAAAGGTGAAGAAAAACACAAGACAACAAAAGAATCACTGGGAAGGTGATCCACAAGAATAGAAGAAGTAGAGACACCACCCAAAAGAAAGGAGTTAAACAATATTGCCCCAATAATCCTCCCACGACCCAACATCAAAATGCCTAGAAATAGAAAACCAGTCTGAAAACAGAGACAATTAGATGATCTGGAGACGAGACAATGCCATAAAAAATCCTTTTGTTCCTGTCCTTTTAGATTCCTTAACAAATGACCCCACACAAATAAGGCCAAATGATTTTTAGAGCGCCATCGAGTTATCCTAGCCACCAACTAGAGACCAAATCCTTAATAGAAAAGGGGAAAGGCCACAGAACCTAAAGAAGGAGAAGAAAGAAATGTCACACTTGAGCCACCAAAAAATGGATAAGAGATGATTCACCGTCCCCTCATCATAAAGGTACATGACACATCTATTAGCCAAATTTCAACCTCAGTTCTTGAGATGATCTAGGGCAAGAATATTATCTACGTAAGTAGTTTACAGAAAGAAACTAGCTTTTGATGAGTAAACAACCCTTTAGATACTCTTGAAAGGGAATGAATGGGTGGTGGTATTTTCAAGACCAAAAAGAAGGATTTCAAAGTAAAAGTGCCCTTCTTATTAAGCATCCACACCCACCCATCCCTTTCCCTCGGAATCGGGCTAACACCATGAAACCTCCTTAGTAAGTTTCCCATCTCCTCAAGCTCCCAATCTTTTAAGTTCCTTCTTAGCCTAGGCGCCCATCCACCTTTACCAAATTATTGAAATTCTCCATGATGGTCCTATCCTCATTTATAGGAAAATTATAAGTAGCTTAAGCGTAACATCCCCTAATGTAGGATATAAAGTCTTTAATAGAGATAGAGAACGGAGTCACACCAATGGCCTCCTAGGAGTCTCATCTAGGGTGAAAAACATCACACCTTCAAGATATTGGAGTCACACCAGAGAACAAAGTAACTATATCCTTGAATTCACCAATAATCATCATTCTTCTTTAATAAATTTGGGTTACAAGCATATATATATATATATATCCAAGCTTTCCAAATCTCACTCTAATTAGACTTCCTAAAAAAAAATTTCTAAAATAAAAAAAAAAATCTTATTACCGAGTGATACCCATCTAGTATTTTGGCCATTAACTTTCCCAAATCACATCGGATGCTCAAGATCTTGGTATCGATGGAAAGGTAACTTAATAACCTTTAAAATTGGCACCACAATTAGCCCAAATGTATAAGTTTTGACCTTCCAAAACATGGCCTAAAAAAAGTGACAAAGATAGTTCTTTCACTTTTCTTAAAATTTAATTAAAACCTTTACCTTTAAATTGACTAACAAGAAAGTAACCTAGAGTAACTTAAAATTGACCAAATAAAAAAAAATTGCCATACAAAAATTTTAAACCCCAAATTCCCAAAATGCCCCTGCATAAACCAGTCAACTCTGGATATGGGATCTTTCTTGTTCTGCATCATCCCTACAACATGAATCCTCTTAGAACTTGATATTCACCCCTAAACCGAGCTTAAACCTAATAAGTTTTCAGAAATTAGCCTTGCCTAAAAGAATCGACTTCCAAATACCACTACCATAGGCCTCTTGCACCTTAGTGGATTTCATTTGGGAGACTGATCGTATCTAGCAACAACTACCTTCCTTTAAAGACTCTCTACCGTCCCCAAACCACCACAACCATTTACCTAAGAAGGCCCTTATTATGTGACCGAATCGTCCAAATCCCTAGATCCCTCGTCTTGGATGGACCTACAAACTGACTTTCACTCCACTAAATGATAATTCCTATAGTCTTCCGAGTTGTTCCAAAAAAAATTCCTAAAGCACTGCTCAATTTTGGAGACAATGGAAACAAGAATAATGAACAAAGAGAGGAAGTAATTTGCAATGATGGCAAGAGAGCTTTTAATTAGGATCAGTCTTCCACCCTTAAACAGAAGCAATGCCTAGCCTTCTCACAATCCTCTTCACCATAAGCTCCCCAGTCAATTTTGACTTATACTTTGCACCATTTAATCACCTCCCTCACTCCTCCCGTTGTTTTCCTTCATCAAAAACCTTTCCCCTCCCTGATTTACATCATACGGTTAACCCAAAAGGAAACTCAAGAATTCTCCCAAAACCCATCTCCCTTAGTTCACTCTTCTTCTTTAGCCTGCTGGCCGCCCTAAAGCACCCTCTTCCATCATTCTTTCATTAAACAAAACCCCTTTACATCCTTACAACCTGCTGCCCTTGGAAACCCATTAAACCCTTTACTCCCAATTCTTGAAAACCATATTTTCTTTGCCCAGAAATTTTTTCCAGCAGCCCTTTTATTCCTTTAATTTTTTTAGAGAGAACTTCTTCTCTTTATTCATGTTGCATGATTGAATACAAGGAGAGTTCCTCTCTTTTAAAGAAATAAAAAAATAATAATAAATAATAGAAATATAACTAAGACCATCACATGGAATCCTAGGATCCAATTTCTAAAAATAAAAATAGAATCTAAATTAGCCAAATTGTGTGGCTTTCTACCTTGGTCAACGATCCCTATTCTTTTATATGGTGGGCTTTACAAAACAAAATTGACCCAAAACAACTCTCCTTACATGCGCCAAGGCCAACAAAGGAAGTTTCAGTTTCTTTAAATTTCTTTTCCTCTGCTAAATATTTTTAGTTAATTATTGTATAAAAGCTGAATGCAAGCATTAAAGATGTTACAAATATGCAGCTAGAACATCATCAGCTTAGCTTCTTCCTCGCTAAAATGTGAACAATTTCATATCCTTCATACAAATAAAGTTTACATATTTTCAGCAATAATGGTCTCTTTTATCACCTGTATTGCTTTGTGTGGAATAATATTTCCCCTGTTTTCTGTTGGTGCTAACATCTTTATCTTCTGTTCGAGGATTCATTTGGTTGATAAATATTATATCTTTACAACTGACAGTCACCCACTTCCTGTAAAAAGCGTGGCAAGAGAGGCTTCTGGAGATCTACACCCCAACTAACTGGACTTTAGTCAAAGGTATTTTTTCGTCCCATTCTTTCCACGTATTTTAGAAACATATTTATTACCAAATGTGCTAAACTTTTCTAATATACAATTAGAAATTTTCAAATATCTTTAATATGGTTACTAGGGAAATGATATCATAGCCTGCTGGCAAGTATAAAACCATCTCAGTGGCAGCTGTTGAATTTGGTGATAGTGGCCTCACACATCTTTTTATGATCTCATTAATCCCAAATCCAAAAACTAGCATTGAGGTGGTTCTATATTAACACAACACGAGGGCTATGAGAGATGTTTTTTGTTCACTATGATTTTGGTTTTCCATTACAAAACAAACCTAGTAATTGATTTGGTCTTTTCCCTCTTTCATTTCTATACTATTTGTTCTCATTCAGGCCCTCTAGTTGAAGCATCAGATAGAAAGAAAAGAAAGGTAATGATATTTCTTAGAGCATAAAGCAAGGACAACGTGCAAGTGCAATGTTGCAAGTCTGTCCAGTTGCTAGTATAACCCCAGGAATAGTAGATGCTTCATGTGTTGAGTTTGCTTGTCCCTGATGCTCATGCGGACCACAAGTGTATGAATGATGAAGAGTGCAGAATTGACTCGACCACTTGTAGGCAATGTCCAGGAAGCATGGGTGGATTCTGTGGGCTATGATTGTACTTTGCTTGAGCCTGTACTAATCCTCCAAGGTGTCCACTGTTACAAGCTGTTCTTTTGACAAAATGATAAATGCAACTCCCATGTTTCAGGATGTGATGTATGATTGACTAGATTCAGCACTAGAAAATTAGAGCTTTACACCTCTAATCAAATAGCAGTCAATTAGGGTTTAATATGATGCATAAAAGGAGAAGTTTTCTGTGTAGAATTCAAAGAGTTAGGTTTTTTTATATGATAAATAGAAGAAGTTTTGTGTCTAGAATTTAAGGAATTAGGTTCAGATTGAAAGGGGAGAGTGGTTTTAAATCCAGATTTACTGTTGTACAAAAATTGTATAGGCTGTTTAGGTTTTAATTGATAGAAACTACTTTTTAAAATGAGGGATTTGAATGAAAGGGTTTTGTGGAAGAATTATATAAAGGGGGTGGCTAACTGGTTTCAGATTTCTCTACATATTTGATGGTTTAAAGGCCAACCAAGTTTTGATTTTATAGGAAAAAAGCCAGCAGGCCATGTGTAATAAGCGTTTATAATAGTTAGGATTTAGGAAAAGGTTTGTGTAGATGAATACTGTTGTAATGAAGTAATAGTAGAGAAAACATTGAAATAAAGTAGGAGGAAGAAGATGATGAAAGGAAAATGAGAAGATCGAGAAGAAGTAATGGTGGGTCTAGTAACCAAACTTGCAATATAAACTGGTGACCAAACGAGAGCAAAACCTAAACAAAATTAATCAGCTAAACTTTTACCCAAGATTACTTCAAAAGAACCAAACCACATATCTAGATCCGAACCAAATACCAAGGTTACACACATTTACGAAAATACTTTTTATACCCAAAATGTAAAATAGAAAATAAACCCCGATTCTATGATAATCAAATCAAAGCATCAATATACTAATAAGATTCCTAAACACATTAATGTGAGTCTCATGGTCTCCCTAGCACCCACTTGGGCCCCACGTGATTTTAATGGGGCCAAATCAAAATTTGGATTGCTTTAAACCTCATTTGATAGGTCCTTTTTTGTTTTTTTTATTTTTATTTTTATGAATAACTTATGTGAACAACATTTTTAGGCTAGTCAATGTGTCACACCAGAAGAGGGCCAAATTCAAGACTATGTAATTTAATTTTTAAAGGTCTGTTTGCATTAGAGAAATAGGAAATAAGGCAAAATATTGCCAAGACTTTAGGAGCTTTAGGTGAGTTTATTAGTTGTTTTTGTTTTTTGTTTGTTTTTTATTTTTATTTTTTTATGTTAGGATTTTAAATAATGGGATCCACAAAGAGCGCTAATCGCGTAAAAGGTTTTAGAGTCCTTTTTGGACTTTAAAATTTTATTCTATGAGACCCACATAAGGGTTGTATGACAACCATGGTAAATCCCAAAAAATATGTGATTTAAAAAAATATATTTGGTGGGATCCACTTTGCCAAAACGTGGGGTAAGAGTTTCTCACTTATTTTGGGAGATCTTTTACTCGTGGGGTTCATTTGCTTGGTTAGCAAGTCTAATAAAAGTGGCAATTAAAGTCTTAGTTTTTAGAAGCCTAGATTTTAGGGATTTAAATTTTTTTTTTTCTAAGTTGTAATCCCTATTTAAAGGGCCCAAGCATGAAGAAAAATTCAATGAATGATATTTGAAAATTTTAAACACATGCATGTGTGATTTCTGGGTTACAACCCAAACCTCTTTCTCTCCTCTCTTTGTGGTTAAGTTGTGGACTCCCAAACTCATTCCCTCTCTCTTCCATCACCCCACGTTTCTTCTTCTTCTCCTTTCATCTTCTTTAATTTTTTCCATCTTCTTCTAATCTTTATATTATATCATTCTTCTTGATTTATCTATATTTCCCTTCATCTTCTTCCATCATAATTTTTTGCAATAAACCCAACCTCCATTGACTCACTTCACCACCATCCCATCCAGGGGCGGAGGTAAGATTTTCTCCAGGGGGGAGCAAGAAAAAAAAATAGTTAAACAGTATGGGTCTTTCATTGAAGGGGGGCGACCGTAAATTGAAGGGGGCAACAAGGGGGGGCAACAATACAGGGCATTAGGAT
>JAOXJP010027752.1:0-16976 GCA_025762735.1 Platanus orientalis
GTATCATTTCACTTTTTGGGGGTGATGTGACATCTCCAAAAAGTGAAATGATACCCCCCTTGTGTCTTGTCTCACGATGTCGCACAAAGGGGGCCGTCGCAGGTGATGTGAGGCCCTAAATAAGTTGCCACGTAGAAGGCTCCTTGGTCACTTAGATTTCATTGCCAGTTGATTTGCTTGGCAAATCCCTACTCATTTTGTGTGTGCCGTACAGATTGGACCCAAGATCCCAAGCTAGGCTGCATTTGAACTCAAAGGTTTGGAATTTGTACCCTGGCTTAGCTCGAGTCCTTAGTATAAAAGAGGGACCGGGCCATGCGGGCTTAACTCAGTATGGCCCAACCCAAATCCAAACCAGCCTAACCCGGCCTGATATTTGGCCCAAAATGATTTTGATGGGTGATGCTTGTTGGGGACCTTACATATGATTATATGATTAAAGAAACATTACTATGAGCTGATTTTAAAAATATCCAAGGTCTTTGCCAAACTTGTCACCTGCTATCTATCATGTAACTTGGAAGACACAAACAATGGAAAATTATTCCAGGGTCCTTAGAACTCTATGTTGGATTGTATCAATCTTCCCAAAAGGCCACCATATTACCCCTAATTGTTGGGGAATGCATCTTTTTTAAATAGGTGTCACTAAGGTTTTATGTCATAGATTACTAATTTTCTTGATCTGTGGAGGTCGGTTTATGGATATATATATATATAGGCATTAACATAAAACATTATTTATTGTATGTACATTTTGTTCTGTTCTCTAATGAAATACACAATGTTTGGTTCAACAAGGCAAACAAGTTGCTATAAATTTGGTTGGTGTGACCTGCTCTAGCTTTTCTTGGGACCAATCAAATTCTCTGCAGTCTAGGATTGTCGGTTATATATTATATTTTATGCATCGCTATATTGTAAACCATATCATCACCCATTGCAAATGAACAAAGAAAGAAAAACATTTAGATCAAAGTTATGAGGTGTTACCATTTTTAATATTGTATATAAATAAAGCTCTGTGTCATTAGGTGTTATGTTAGACGTCTTCAATATCGTAAACCATTATTGTTATGATTTTCTAAGTAAATGTAGATCATTAACATGATTTTGGCTGAATTTGGTTAGTTCAGTGATTTTGGGAAAATGAGATTTTAGACTTTTAACACTTTTTGTTGGGCTGGCTTGAGGCCTGAAAATTTAGCATGGGCCAAGTTTAGGCCTAAAATTTTCAAAACCTTGGCCTAGGCCCGGTCCAAACCCGAATATATTGTAGCGGGCTTGGGCCCAAGCCAACCATGGCCCAGCCCATGCCCACTCCTAGGTACATTCAGACCCCTACCTGTTCATTGATAAAAGGGCACACCAATAATTTCTTTACTCTTGTATCTTTATTTATTTTATTTTTTTTCTTGACCTGACCTGCCAATCCGCCAAAACCTACTCATTTGTTTTTTCTTTTTTCTTTTTTTTTTACTATCTAAATGAATACAATAAATCACAAAACTAAAAGAAAAATTAGGCATGTTCATGAATAATAAGAAATATAAAAACCAAAATTCTCCAACATCCCCTTGAACCAAACAATCTTCAAGTGAGATGGTTGTAGTATGGCCTCTCCAAGGGAGAAGCGAGAGTTTCAAGTCCCCCATTGGATTGATGCCTGCCCCACTCCCCCGCCAGTGGTAGTACAGGTTCGCCATATGGAAATGAAATTTTCTTGGAAAACTATTTCCTCATCTTACTTTTCTGTTGAATACGTGGAGCAAAGGAGAAAATTACAAATACTATAATTTGCTTTTGTATATGAATCACCTTCAGTTCTATAAAATTCAACATTTTCCTACTCATGTAGTTGTGCACAGGGCCAGGCCAACCTGAGTTTGGCCCAAGATTAGACCTGATAGAGCCCTAGGCCTGAAGTTGAAACCCGATCTTATGTTTGGGTCAAATTTGAGTTTATTCTAGTCCGGTCCAAGGATCAAATCCAATTATATAGACATATAGAATTTTTATACACATTTTTTTTTATAAAAAGTATGAATTTTTTAATAATTTTTTATATAAATATGTAGTGTTTTTTTTATAAAATTTTAATTATATAAAACTTATTAATTATTAAAGTGCCTAGGACGGGACCAAGCCCAACATGTACAATAAAGTTGGGCCCAGCTTAGGCCTTGATTTCTGAGTCTCTCAAGGCCAAAACCCAGCCCGAGCCTGAAATGTACAAAGCTGGACCTTTCCCTGGCCTATTGATTTTCGGCCGTGGACCCTGCCCATGCATACCCGTACTCTCATGTAAGGCTGTTGATGGGATGGGTTTTTCCAGCCCTAATAAAGGCCCAACTTAACTTTTGGACAAGGCTTAGTTTTATGTGTTTTAGCCCATTTGATCACTCTTCTTATTAAAAGGACGACTGGATGAGTTATGATTTAACCAAAGAGAAGATCCCAACTTGTAAGGAACCAAAAGGGATTGGAGTAGTGTACATACACTACTCCAATCTTTGTGATATCCAAAGTTGGTACGTTGGATTATTATTATTATTATTATTATTATTATTATTATATCTAATCTTTATGATATAAAACCATGCGCCTAAAGCTATAGAACTAAAATTACTTTCTACTCTTAATTTCAATTTTGAAAATCATCACCTTTCACCCGGAGTTTAGATCCTCTACGATCGTTTAGTATATTAATATATTAATTGTCTACAGCATGACACATATACAAAAACATTTAAAACACCCACGAAAAATTTGTTAACGTTTGAAATTTTTAATTACATCACATTAATGTAGTATAACGATTGTAGAGGATCCTAAGTCCACCCACACATATGGTCCTTATCCGAATATCATTCTTCTCGGTTCCCACCACTGTAACCACTGTAGTTTTTGTGGCAGATGAAAGTAAAAAAGCGAGGATAACAACAACAATAAGAATAAGCCAATGCCGAGATGTAATTTAAAATCTGGTTTTATTAGATTAGATTTGATATAGCTTCCATAGAAACTAGATTATATTTGGTTTAGTTTTTGTTTCTGTCATGGAAACAGATTTCCTTTCGTGAAAAAGCGCCTAGACATGTGGCAAAAAAGTGAAAAATGCCCAACAATGCAGGCAAAGAGGTGGTTTTTTCACTTTTTTTGTGCCAAGTGTCATACATCACCTGGTGCAAGAGGGTTACTAGATGCTTTTTTTGCAAGAACAAATCCGTTTTTTTTTGGTTATTGTAATTTTCTATTTAAACCCCAAGTTAAATCCTATTAGATTTGATATAGCTTCCATAGAAACTAGATTATATTTGGTTTGGTTTTTCTGTCGTGGACACAGATTTCCTTTATTTGTTAAAAAGCGCTTAGACATGTGGCAAAAAAAGTGAAAAATGCCCAGCACTGCAAGCAAAGAGGTGATTTTCCACATTTTTGCCACGTGTCATACATCACCTGGTACAAGATGGTTGCTAGCTAGATGCTTTTTTGCATGAACAAATCCTTTTTTGTTTTTTTTTTTTTTTTTTTGTCATTGTAATTTTCTATTTAAACCCTAAGTTAAATCCTAGATCAATCTTGGTGAATAATTATCATCAATAAAGATTTATCTTCTGAATTTTTTTTTTAACTACCAAGAAAAAGTAAATTAACAAATGACGAGTCTGAATCTGCTGGCCTAAGAGGTCTCTCATTAATGAGATAATTTTTTATTTTCAAATCAAATCAAAATAAATCATTTGATCTATGATTTATTGGAATAAAACAAGAAAGAGGCCGGCCGAGCTAGGTATTGACCAGGCCAAGCGAGGGAATAAAAAGGGGATCTTTCGGACAAAATAAAAAAGGTTCAATAGTACATCCTAATAGGAGATGACCATACTTTTTAAATTTATCTCCCTCAACTTGGATGCCATGAAACGAGCCTTGGAAAATATTAGAATAAACAGGAGGGATTCGCGGATCTGCCTCTTACTTCATTAGCTTATATGAAAATAAAAATACTTATTTTAATTAAGGAAAGTATAAACCTAAACGGTTTTTCTAATCATTTTGTCTCTTTATCCATAATCGAAGGAAGCTAAATCATCTAAGTTAGCATTAATTCACTCTTGTAATCTTTTTTTCTCTTTTAAATTTGCCAAGGTCATCTCTGACGATCCCCTGCAAAGTTTGGAATTGTTGGAGTTGAACAGCTTGAAGTGTGGTAAAGTCTAGTATTGTCTACAGTCCAACATGTACCCCTCAAAAAGTGAAAATCACACAAAAAAATGTGAAAATGACCCGTCAAATTTGTTTTTTTTTTTTTTTTTTTTTTTTTACAGTCTTTTGGGGTACAAAGGGTGTAGTAAAAATGCTAAAGGTTAGGTCTGTTTCGCGTCCAATCTTCCCAGCATCCTGTGGTTAATTACCGGGACCAATAATGACTTTCACTTTTTTGGGGGTACGTGTTGCACTGCAGACAATGCCAGTTTTACCTCAGTTCAAACTTTAGTAGGCGAGAAGATCAAGTCTTTTACTTGATATGGTTTCTATTTTAATGGATGTTTTTTTTCATAAACATAAGACAGGATGCTTGAAGATATCTTTTGTTAAGATATGCTACAAAAACCATCGAACTTGGGCTTTTTGTATTTTGGTAATGCAAAAAGACTTGGGTTTAATCTTAAATTCTTAATAAAATTTATATCTCAATAACCAAAAAAATCATCTTTGCTTGAGAGTGAAACCAGTGGCTAGCTTTGCTGGTGAGTATTAGTTGATGATGAACTGGTCCAAAGATATTAATTTGCATGTTGATGTTCCAACAGACTTAACAGATTTGGTTTCCTTTGATTTAGGATATATAGAGAAAGAAAACCATGCTATCTATTGATTTTATTTATTTATATAAGCAAACCACGTTGGGATTCTTTAATCTGCTGGGTATTAACTCATAAACGACAACTTTAAGAAAGACTCTCACAATGAAACTGAACTTCAATAACTTGGGAGTCACTTGGAGGAAAGAGCTTCTTCTTGGAGATTCTTGACCATGACTGGTAAAAGATATTCGAGATAGGAGAGAAAGCCCTGGATTCCTCCACTCCACCCTTCAATTGGATCAGAGACAAAAGACCACCTGATCTTACACCCATCTTTAGCTCTCCCACCATCCTCCTCCGCCGGCACTACCTTCATCGTCGCTAGGTAGGACTTGAATCCCACGTTGTTCTCCAGTATATCGTAGCTAAAACACCGTTCCGCTGGGTCGAAGGCCACTAGTCTTTCATTGGCCCAGGCCGCCGTCTCCGACGAGGCTGCGGTTATTTGGGTGCATTTGCGGATGCAACCAGGCTGTCCAGATACGCCCTCCACATGCTCATAGGCGTAGATGCCTCGGAACCACTTGTTTAGGCTGAAGAAGTCCTCCAAAAGAGCCCAGACTTGGTCTGCCGTCAAGCCTGTTACCTCAGCACATGTCTCGCCTTCCCACTTCGGCTGCTGCGATTCCTCAGTTTCCATGCTTGAAAAGCTTAACTGGATCCAACTCCGGAGCCATAAGCTAAATAGGTATGAACTGAGAGGTCATTTTCAGTCATTTGGAGTAGGAATCTTATCAATCAAAGCAGCAAGCACTAGTTTCTAGGAACGTTGTGCCATGATTTTTTTTATGAACGTGATGGAATAGACAGGGCCAGATTTATTTAATCATTCGGTTGGAATCTTTTAATGTCATGCTACTCTTTAGAATGCACAAGGATCTTCAACATCCCATAATTTAAGCAGGCCCTCCTAGGTTCTACCCCCCACCCAAATGATATTGCCAGGTAGGGTTGTAAATAAATCGAATGGAATTGGATATTAGTATATCTTTGGTTCGTTTATAATCAGATATTTTTAAACAAATGAATATTTAATCAAATTGGATACACATGGATTTATATTCGTCATAATTTTGAGAATTGGACCGCCATCAAACCGGTAAGATGGATGGTTCACTTTCAATCAAGTTTGATTGTCAGTTTACATGATCTAACAGCGACTTGCTTCAAACATAAGTAAAATGCAATAAAATACCAAAAATATAATTCATATATAATGCATTAGAAGGTTTATAATTGAGTTTCTAATTTTTAGACATAACAAAAAATGTACTAAAGTAACAAAAAATTAAACAATTCAGTTAAAGTGGGATTGGGATTTGGATAAACATGTTTCTAATTTTCCCTTCTTAATTTTTTTTATAAATAAAACTGGTTGGTTTTATTATAACCAGAGTTGTAAAAATCGGTCAGTTTTGACCGGTTTTGCTGATTATAAACAGCTTTTGGTAGATTACGGTTCTAAGCTTTTATAAAACCATTTAGGTTGCTGGTCCTGGTCAAATTTGGTTAAACTATCCGGTCCAATCCGGTCTTCAAAACTATGATATTCGTATCTATTAAGTTAGGTAAGCATAACAGGATCCAACTCGAGACCCATAAGCTAAACAAACCTACATTTCATTGGGAAATAGGTATAAAGTGGGAGGTCATTTTCAGTCATTTGGAATACGAATTTTATCAAACAGAAAGCAATTCTTGAAACGTTGTGTCATGACTTATTTATTTATTTATTTGTTTGAAAGGTGAAGGAATAGACCAGGGATATGTAGAGTTGTGCAGAAATCATTCCATTAGAATCTTTTGACCTCATGGACTTTGTAGAATGGACAAGGATCTTCAATATCTAGTAATTTTACTAAGCCGGCACTCCCACTAGGGCTGTCAATCAGACCAGGAAGGGTCAGGTTGAAGTCAATCTGAGCCCAACTCAAACAATATACATGTCTCTAAACTTGGCCCAAAAAAGTCAGCCCGAACTCGACTCATTTAAAAATAATGGGCTTCAGGCCAAGCTCAAGTTGCCCGAACTAAACATTCCACATTCAACTTTGGGTTGATTTTGGATCAATAACTGTCCCTCAACTATATACAGATTACATGGGTTAATTTTGTTTTTCTTTTAAGCGGGAGTTAGGGTTTCGGTTTTTTGAAAAATAGATCTACAGTGGGGGTTAAATATTTTTTGGGTTGGTCTATACTACACTTACTTCGGATCGGGCCATACTTATAAGTTAACTACTTCTGGTTGGGCTAGGAATCGGGCTACAATTAAGTTTGCCTGGTCTTGACCTGAATACAACTTCAGGCCTAAAAGCTTGGCTTGAGGTCAGCCTAACTTGTCTATTTTTTGGGTCAAACATGTTGGCATTCAGACCAACCCGGCCCAATTGACAACCTAAACTCCCACTGTTGCCTGTTTAGAGCTAGACCATGAGCAGCCTCAATTTCAACTGATTAGGATGGGCCTCCGCTGAGGACTGAGCAAAATTGGCCCCAAATTTTTGTGTCCTACCGTGTCCTCAAGCACAAAGGCTAGGTTGTAAGGATAAAAACGGTTTTCAAATGAAAAGGTAGCCACCCAAAAAAAGGATGCATAAGGTTAAAACCGTAAAAAAGTGTTCAACTGAAAATGCATGACCTAAAACAAGGCACCAAATTAAAATAGAAAATAAAAAATAAATCACATGACAGCATTTGGTGTGGGGATACAGAGGGACAGAAAAATTTGGGAACAAAACATTTCCTCCCCTAATCAAAACTTTAGTAACACCCAAGACCAGTTTACATACACCTATAGTGCAAAGCTTACAAGAGGATCATCTTTATTTTTATTTTTGGTAGAATTGAAATCATGCTATGTAACCAATTTAGGATTAATAAATACATGAAAATTAGTGTTACCAAAAAAGAAAAAAAAGGGAATATCGATTTGATCCGTTAAATATCCAATCCATTTAAATATAATAGGCCATTGGATTTAAAACTAATCCAACAATCTCAAATAGCTTATTAACAAAAACCCTAAAAATACATAAACTCTTTATTTCATATTTGTTCTCTCCCCGTCCATGGCAGCACCCACAAGTATTACCATAACTATACTGTAGCGGTGGATGGAAGTTCACACCACCACATAAGAGAAAAGATGGTGTTTTGCTCCATTTAACATCGTTGCCAGGCCATATAATTTCAGAGATCTTGACGAAGATATAGATGGGTTAGAGAATACCACATTGGCAATGGTGACAACAACATCTAAGAAATTGCCTATTTTTTTCGGATATCTGAAATCCGGATTACTTAAGCAGATATGATACAAATAGAGTTTTTAATATTTGTTAGTTATTGGATAGGATACGGATATGTTCATATCCAGTCCAAATCTGGTCCGTTTGCAACCCGACTGACATATAGTGTTTTTTTCACTTATCGAAAAAAAAAAAAAATCTACTTTTTTTGGGTATGTGTCACACTGTAGACGATGACAAACTTTACCACACTTCAGACTGTAGTAGACCATTTCAATTTGAATTTTTGTAATGGACTCAAGAGGGAGAAGATCAAGCTTCATTACTTTATGGTTTTGGTTTTTACATTAATGGATTTTCTTTTTCATAAACAAAAGACAGGATGCTTCAAGATTTTTATGTTACGATATACTTTAAAAACCATCCAAACAAGGATTAAAATTTGGATTAGTCTTACTAATTAAAACTTGTATCTCAATAACAAAAAATCAATTTTCTCTTATTTTTTAATTTATTTAATTTTCTTTTTCTTGTAGTAAAAATGCAACTGATAGCCAGCATGTAGTTTGATTTTCTGTTGAATACTAGTTATTGATAAAATGGTTCGATATCGATCTGCACCAACACGTTGGTGGATGAGCTAAACCAAAATTTTTACTAGTTTGGTTTAGAAGAGATGAAAGAGAGAGAAGTTTTGTTTTAAGGACTTATTCCATTTGCATCTTGTCTGGTCTCCTTATAGCCTGTTAGGACACAACGAGGATTTGCTACGCTGATGCTAACCTCTGCTACTAGTTATTGATAAAATGGTTCAATGTTGATCTGCACCAACATGTTGGTGGATGAGCTAAACCAAAAAGGTTACTAGTTTGGTTTAGAAGAGATGAAAGTGAGAAAGTGAGAGAAGTGTTGTTTTAGGGACTTACTCCATTTGGATCTTGTCCAGTCTCCTTATGGCTTGTTAGGACATGGCAAAGATTTGCTGTGCTGATGCTAACCTCTGCTGAGGTCAAAGGGTGGCCACATCAGTGTCAAAGTGATTTACACATGCCCCCAAAAAGTGTAAAACACTTTTGGTGCTGATGTTTCTACCCCTTGGCAGAGGTTAGAGGAGGATAACATCAGCCTAAAAAATCCAAGCTGGTTAAGACATGTCTGGCCTAACAGGTCTCGCTCGCCAAGGCCGTTTCAATATTTATTTGTTTTTGTGACGTGTTGACCTGTTAAATCATATAGGTCCTAACTGGCCATAAGAGGCCGGACAGGATCCTTTAATAGATTTGGTTTCCTTTGATTTAGGATGGTGAGTGTAAATCAGGATATCTATTGATTTTCTTTATTAAAGATAAATTTATTTATAGTCTGTTTGGCAGCCACCCGTAATGCAATCATTTAATTTGAGATTTTCAAAGCAATTGTAACCCTGAGGTGACGGTTTGTAAAGAACTCATTTAAATTTATATTAATTTGTTAACTACCATTAGAAATGAAGTCATCTTAGGTACTTTTATAAAATGTAATGACTTATGTTTTTTGTTTTTTTGGTAAGGTCACATAGACCTTCATCATCACAGCGGCTTGAAGTGGGAACGGCTGAACCAGTTAAAACTTGAGAACCCGAGCAGGCGACACCACTTTGCACTATTCACCTTACCCCCCTCTCCAAGGATTTGACCCTGGGTCTTCCCCATGGAAGACAGATGCCTCAGTCGCCAGAGCACTGGGGCGTTGGTGAAATGACTTATGTTACAAGCACAAACTGGCACAAATCCGACAAACTATACCATTGATGAGTTCATTACAAACTATCCCATTGTGGCTACAAAAGCCCTGAAAAACTCAAATGAAATGCCGCAGCCTTATTAATTTTATTTATGTAAGCAAACCACGTTGGGATTGGTCAACACCCAGCAGATCCGGACTCATAAATGACGGAGAATTACAAGAAAGACTTTGATGATGAAAATGAACTTCAATAACTTGGAGTCACTTGGAGGAGAGCTTCTTCTTGGAGATTCTTGGCCATGACTGGCAAAACGGAGTCGAGATAGGAGAGAAAACCCTCTAATCCTCCACTCCAGCCTTATATGGATCACAGACAAAATACTACTTGATCTTACACCCGTGTAATTTAGTTCTCCCACCATCCTCCTCCGCTAGCACTACCTTCATCGTCCCAGGTAGGACTTGAATCCCACATTGTTCTCCAGCATCTCGTAGCTAAAACTCCGTTCCGTCGGGTTGATGGCCCCTAGTCTCTCATTGACCAGGACGCCGTCTCTGACAAGACTCTGGTTATTTGGGTTCATTTGTGGATGCAACTAGACTCACAAGCGTAGATGCCTCGGAACCACTTGTGTAGGTTGAAGAAGTCCTTCAAGAGAGCCAATACGTGGTCTGCCATCATGCCTAATACCTTAGCACATCTCTCACCCATGGTTCAAAATCTTGTAGGAGACATATCGGTATCGTAGACATGCGGCACCAAAGGGTCATATTCAATGAAAAAACAGGTCCTATACAAGATCTTGCAAGATGTTTTGCATCTCGCAGCGGAGGAACACCTTGTATCGCAGCTTCTTAAAACCTTCAAAAATCATTATTATTATTTTTTTTTGCAATGTCTTGCTAGATTTAGCTTCTATATATAGCCTAAATCTAAGACTTTACTTGAGTCCATTTCGTTTGAAAAATGAGATTTGAGCCGGATCGAATGATAGAACCCGAAACCCAAAATCTCAACAAAAACTTTAATAAAATCTTTATTTCTTTTTTAATCCTTCTAAATTTTTTATATGTTATACATTTCTGATAGATCTACACATTCACGAAGAAAAAAAATTCATGAAAAAAATATTTATTTATTCAAAAAAATAAAAAAATTAAAGAAAATTTAAAAAATTATATGAAATGAGCATTGTTTGGTCTAATTTTTTAATATGGCATACTACATACAATTGTACACATAATATGTCATTTTGGTAGATTTCTAAAGAAAAAAAAATTGTATTTGTTTAAAAATTTAAAAATTTCTAAACAATGCCAAAAAAATAAAATAAAATTTTAGAAAACATATTTGAACATATTAACACATGCAAAATATGTTTATTTTAATTCTATTATGTCTTTTTGTATTTTAAAAAAATCATATTTTTCATAAAAAAATTAATAAAAAAAGTTAATTTAAAAATTTTGAAAAAAACCAAAAATTTACATCAAACATGTGGTTTAATGCTCATGTTCATGTATAAGTGTAGTAGAACATTTTAAATTGTATGTCCTATTTAGCTACATTATGTTACACACTTACATTTACATTGTATATTTATTTATATAATTTACTTTTATGATGTTTTGCATTATCAATGAATGGGAATGACATTATTGTTTTAGTTTATACATTTGCATTATTGATTATGTTTTATGGATGTGGATTTATTGCTTTATTTTGAATATGTAGTGTTATTTATTTATTTATCAATCTTTTAACACTTAAAATTCTATAAGCGATAATGAATGTCATGAGGGTACTGATTCCCAACTATTGATACCCAAGTGTGTAATAAAATATAATGATTTATAAATATTTGATAATGTTTATTATAATATTTCTTAAGATTACATTAAAAAATTCTAACGCTTACATAGTGTTTCCATGGATTCCATATGCGACAATGTACGTCATAAATGTGATAGTTCTTCCAACCATCATAAATGATTGTTTTTCTATATTTAATGATTCATAAGTGTGAATTAGTGGTTATTCTATCAAATCCTGAAGTTTCAAATCAAAATTTATTCATTTGACTTGTTTCTCACCGTCTCTCAGTTTCGGACATCATCTCTCTGCGATAAGATGCAAGATGCGAAACGTCTCTGTCTCTCAGAACCGTGATACGAGTCGTGATAACGAGATTTTGAACCTTGGTCTTGCCTTCCCACTTTGGTTGCTACAATAATTCCTCAGTTGCTATGCTTGGTAAAACACAACAGGATTCAACTCTGGAGCTAGAAGCTAAAAAAATGTACATTTCATTGGAAAATAGGTATGCCCTGAGCTGAGGGGTCATTTTCAGTCATTGGGAATATAAAAATCTTATCAAATAGAAAGCTGCAAGCTCTAGGTGCTTGGAACATTGTGCCATGATTTTTTTATTTCTTATTTGTATCAACGTGAAGTAATAGACATGGCCTAATTTATCTATCGAAGCAAATGTTCTACGACAAAAAGCCTTTGTAGTGCATATGGTGAATTATAAACAAACATGTGTTGTTTTGAGGGTGAAAGGGTCCAAAAAAGTGTTCAACTGAAAAAGTAGGTGATCAATAAAAGACATCAAATTCAAAAAACACGTCATGTGTCAATCAATGGAACACCTTTAAAATCTTTTAATCTCATGGAATCTCTATAAATGGACAAGATCACAACGATCTTCATCAATATCCAATAATTAAATAAGCAAACAATTTAAGCAGAACCATATCCTCTGTGCCACCTTAGGGTGCCAACGATAGCCACAGACACAAAGGGGGTGGGGCCCTGCAAAAAGTGTATGAGATCCACCCCGCTTTGAGTCTGTGGCTTACCGTGGTGCACCATATGAGTCAAATTTAAGCAGACCCTCCTAGGTTCTACCTAAAAAATAAAAAAATAAAAGTGGCACTGCCAGGTATGGGTGTAAATAAATTGAATATGAATAAGATATTTGTATATTCATATTCAGTTCATTTATAGTTAGATATTTTTTAAACGAATGAATATTTAATCAAATTAGATATACATGGATTCATATTCATCATAATTTTGAGAACTGGACGGCCATCAAACCAGAAAGGTGGATGGTTCAGGTTCAATCGAATTCGACCATTGGTTTACATGATCAAATTGCAGCTTGCTTCAAACATAAATAAAATGTAGTAAAATGCCAAAAAAGTAAGATTCATAATGCATTAGAAGGCTTATGATTGGGTTTCTAAGTTTTTAGACATACCAAAAAATATAATAAAGTAACCAAAAATAAATAATTCATTGAAAGTGGGATTGGAATTTGGAAAACACATTTCTAATTTTTCCTTCTCAATTTGCTATAAAAAACGGCTGGTTTTATTATAATTGGGTTTGTAAAAAATTGATTGGTTTTGACCAGTTTGCCCGATTATGTGGTTTTTGGTAGATCATAGTTTTAAGATTCTATAGAACCGTTTAGGGTATCGCTTTCGGTCAAACGGGATCAGCCCACTTCGGTCCGGTTTTCAAAACTATGATATTCGTATCCATTAAGTTACATAAGCATAATAGGATCTAACTCCAGACCCAGAAGCTAAATAAAACTACATTTCTTTGGAAGATAGGTATAAACTGAGAGGTCATCTTTAGTTAATTGGAATAGAAAAGCAGCAAGTACTAGGTTCTAGGAATGTTGTGCCATGACTTATTTATTTATTTATTGTTTAGGAACGTGATGGAATGGACAGGGGATATGTAGAGCTATGCAGAAATCATTTGATTAGAATCTTTGAATGTCATGGAGTCTGTAGAATGGACAAGGATCTTCAATATCCCATAATTTTGCTAAGCCGGCCCTCCCACTAGGGCTGTCCATTAATTGGGCCGGACTGAGTTGGGTTGAGGTCACTGAGCTAGCCCATCCTAAAACACTATGTGTCCCGAATTTGGCCCAAAATAGTCAACCCAAACCCAGTCCATTTTAAAATAATGGGCTTTCGGTTAGATCAACTGGAAATGTAAAAAGAACTATAAACTCCCTTCCCCCGTTTTAAAAAATTGGAATTGTAAAGTCTTTGGCTAAATTAAGTCTAGAATTGCTGAAAGCATAAAAAGATTGAGAAATCATATCCAAACTTTCTCTTCTCTTCTGATGATGTTCTTAATCAGATAAAGTCCAAGGAGCTTACTTTAGATGGTTGGTTAAATGAGGAAGTCTTATAAGCCTAGAAGTCCTTTGTGGACTAGCTTTAATGGGGTGATTACAACTCTAAAAATTTTCATCTGTCCACCCTATCTAGAAGAGCTAGGAACAAAATTGAGTCTATTAAAGATGAGTCTGGGTGTGGGTTAGGGGTCATGATAAAATTAAAAGAGTTTGTACAAACTCCTTAAATCTTTTTTAATCCAAATCCCCCTCTCTTGAGTAAAATAATAGTACAAACTACCTCTTCTTATTTGAGAAAGATAAATCTATGCTGGAATCCTCCTTTTTTAACGACGATATTAGAAGGGCTATTTTTCAATTTGGCAAGTTGAAAGTTCTGATACTTAATGGCTTCCAAGTAGAATTTTATCAGAAATATTGGAATATGGTGGGCAATGATGTGGTTGTTGCTATAGAGGACTTTTTTAACAAAGTTTATTCCTCTCCTCTATAAATTAGATTTTCATTATCCTTATTCTCAAAGTTCAAAACACTGAGGAGGTATCTTAAATTAGACCTATTACCCTCTGTAATGTTATTTATAAGATCATATCAAAAACTTTGACTAATAGATTAAAATTTATTTTCCCTGAAATTATTTCCCCTCATCAGAGGTTGTTAGATCTTTGATAATATATTCTAATTTTTCATGAGATGCTAAGATTCCTCAAATTGAATAAAACTAATAAATCTTATGTGGCAACTAAAATTAATATGAGTAAGGCCTACAACAAAGTCAAATGGGTTTCCATGTTGGAAATGATGGATAAGGTGGGATTCGTCGATAAGTGGAGGAAGTCGGTTAATATGTCTTCTATGTCCTATAAAGTAGGGGTGGCAATTTGTAATACCCACATTACACTAAAAGGATAAAAATGTAATTTAATATATTTAAGGGTAAATTTTCCACTTCACGTGCTTATGTAGACCTTAGAGTGGTTTAGAAACACATTGAATCGAGTTAGAAGCGTAAGACTCAAGTTAGGTCTTGGACTTGTCAAGCTTGAGAGTTATCTTAATTGTGTCTTCATGAGACCATCAACACAAATCCCGAGTGAATTAAAGTACAAATCATATACTTATATAAAGATATAGGCGTCTACTTTCTAACCCATTAAACGTAGTATGATACGAGCCTCCTAGAAGAAGTTATGACAATTCTCCTACAAAGAGTCAGTGCTGACAAACCCACAGAATTAAGATAACTTCCTTGACCCACTTACAAGAAATATAGAGTGAATTAGAATGTGATCCATAGCTTGTTAGAAAGGTATTGAAGTCTAGTTTCCAACTTAACAAACGAATATCAATTTAGAGTTGTGTAGAGAGAGTTATGATCGTTTTAGTGCAATGGGTATGAGCTGGGAAAATCCTGTTCGGGATAGATCCAGGATCGAATTAGGACCGCTCGAGTCTTAGAAAATGCTCGAATAGTGTTGGATCAATCCAAACACCCAGAATTACGATTTTTGAGAAAAAAATTCGATTTGTGGAGTGTGGAACCCACCTAACTCGACCACAAACACTATCAATACTATGAGGGAACCCGAATACTCTCATTTAACACCAAAAATAGGTAAAGGAAGAGGGAGAGAAGGAAAAACAAGTTTATGGCTAGGGTTTAAAGGATTTTGGGGATTTTTGGAAGAACAAGGCTAGGAACAAGGTTGTGATTCAACAAAGAGGTAAGAAACTATGAAATCTATCATTTTTTACCTAAGATTCTTAGATGTTAAAGGATTCAAGAGTTTTTCTTATGTTTTGAAAAGCTTTGAAAACCAAAATTATCTAAAAATCTAAAAAAGGCTGAGTGAGGGAAAATCTGATATTTTTATATGAAAATCATGAATTTTAATTATTGTAGATATAGGTTTTGAACTTGCATCTGATCTCTGTACTTTATATTGAATCAAGTATGAAAGAATGAATATATGAGTAAGGTTTCTGCAAAATAGTATATGTATCACCATATTGTTGATCTTAATATATGTTATTTACACCTACATGTGAGTTATAAAATGATCTGTAAAAAAAATTAATGAGGTAAGTTATATGTATAGCATGATATTTTGAAAAGAAATCTGTAGATTGTTTTACGATGGTCAAGCAAATCCTTGTTTTGAAAGTAATATAGTACTGTTAAATGCTAGATCAAGTTACTACTACATATAAGAGTATAAGTATATGTAGAATGATTAAATTGTTATTGTTATGATTTCTACAACATAAATTGTTAAAGTTATGACCTCTGTTATATGAATTTGTGAAAGATATGATCTTTGAAAATATGCCTGTTATGTTTGGTTTTCATGCTAACCCTTCATCATCTAAGGGTTATTGTGATGATGTTCATTGCACCTAACTTATAGTGTAAGTGACCCTTTTTTCCGGGGTGATATTTTTAGGCTAACCCTTCGTCGGGGGTAATGAGGTTTAAACAGACCCTTTGCCGGGGGTAATGAGGCTTGAACAGACCCTTCACCGGGGGTAATGAGGCTTGAATAAACCCTTTGCAGGGGGTAATGAGGCTTGAACAGACCCTTCGCTAGGGGTAACGAGGCTTGAACAAATCCTTTTGCCGGGGGTTAAAGGCTGATATGACATCGTATTGTAATGCATTGTCTTTGGCATGAGACTACTGAAATGTTATATGTGAATGTCTGAGTACTATGTGAAAGAATGAAAAGATGAAAAGAAAGTGAAACTTAAAGAAAGATTGAAATTTGAAATATACAAGGAAAGAAAGTAATAATGCTACATGTTAAGAAAAGTGAAAAGAAAACGAATTGAAGTAAAATGAAATAACAAAGATAAAAGAATGATAGTTTTATAAGATTTATTGTATATGTTATAGTATAAGTAGTATGAGAAATTAGTATTGTAACTGCTATTTTATTGTCTCTTATTGTCTCATCTACTTCTAC
>JAOXJP010027772.1:0-16975 GCA_025762735.1 Platanus orientalis
GGTACTGATGCGTCAGCCCCTCTGGTGCCGTTTTCACGGTTCTCACGAGATTCGTTCTCACATAATCCAAGCCCGGACATAATCCAAGCCCGGTTATGTCAGGTAAATTTTGGGTTTTGAAAAAATTAATTTTTTATATTAAATATCATAAATGTGATTATTGGTACTTTTGTGAGAATCGGTCAAAAGTAAGATGCCGAATAGTTTCAAGTTCAAGTCATAGATACACTATATAAATAAAACGTTAAGATTGAAGCTGTATAAACCTGTAAAACTGATAAAAGGATCAGTGATATCATGATGTTCAAAAATTGAAATGTAAATTCTAAAAAGTGATCAAATAATTTTAAAAAGTAAAAACTGTATATAATTTTTTATTTTATATTTTATATAACCTAAAACGAGCCAAGCTTTTAATGAGCTGAATTTAATGCAGCTCGGCTCAGACTCACTTAATAAAGGAGCTAAAGTAAAAGCTCGGGTTCAGTGTGCTTCAAATAAGGCTCAGATTCGGCTCATAACGAGCTGGGCTAGATTGGCTCATTGACAGCCCCGGCGATTGGGAGTTCAACCTACCTTTTTCAATTTTTTTTTTGCCAGACATCAATGCATCCTTAAGCGCTTGATAGGCATATTCTTTGGGCATGTAAAAAGATTAGGGACGCCATTCAATGAGGAGTGTTTTGGTGCGAGTTGGAAGCTTTATTTAAAGGGAGCAAATGTTCTGTCCAGGATTTTGTATGCCCCACTGTATCCTTTAGTAGTCTGGCACATGATGGTTTTTTGAATTTGGTGCCTTTCTAAATAGGGTGCAAACGTTAAACACTTTTTTATTTTTACAGTTTTAACTTTTAACCTTATACATCCCATTTTTATGAATACCTATTTTTTCATTTGAAAACTGTTTTTACATTATTAACCTTATGCATTCGAGAAAGGATTTTGTCTGCTTCCCTTAATGAATGCTTGGTTTGCTGGGCAGTAGGGGGTGGATACATAGTGCCGAAAAGTGATTCACACTTTTTTTTTCTTTTGGGAGGGGGGGGGGCAGTTATCACTTTTCGGCGCTAATGTGTCTGCCCCCTAATGCCCAGCAGACCAAGCATCCATTAAGGGAGGTGGACAAAATCCTTCTTGTATGCACTCAGCCTTTGTGTGTAAGACACAATAAGAGAAACAAAATCCTGGATAGGACATTTGTTTCTTTAATAAAAAGGCTAAGACCAAGAAGGAGAAAGATGTGAAATGAAGTGGTTGAAAAATGATTCAAACAACACTATTTAAGGGAAGATATAACTTCAATTAGATTCAATGAGGCTACATCTGATCGTCTAGATTTGGGCTAAATCTTGTAGAATCCATAATAGGATTCCATTGTTTGGACGGTTTCTTTATATCTGGTTGGTCAAATTAAAAACCAATTGATAGTCATGCAAATCTAACATAATCCATTTTCTTTATATTTCTTTAATTTCTTTCTCTTTTCCATCTTAGAAGGTGTTCCCGTGAAAAATGACAATAAATCATGCGTACATAATTCACTCACAAAAAAATGAGTTTTTATTAGCTATGATAGAGACCCATTCAAGATGTAAAAACATCTATTAATTACATCTCTTATTACAAAAGAAAACCTTTGATTTCAATAAAGAAATAAATAAATATTACAAGTTTACATCAACCATACATTCAATATGTTTATGTCGAATTGATCATGTCATTACTTGCAAACATGTTTTTCAATTATTTCCACCATTAAACATGAATTATTTATGGGTTTAGAATCCATCAGGACACATTGCATATTTTAAATCATTAAAATAAATATATAGCAATGTGGGCTATAAGCCTACCCCTATAGATAGAATTTATTGGGCTTGATCGGATATATAGACCATTATTGATTTATTACATATCCAATGAGAGTCATTAATACCAAAAGGTCCACAAGGACCATTGAATATTTTGGATTATATATAACTCATTCATAGACCCAACTTATTGGATTTATTTCAACTTTAAAACCTATGAAATTGTGATACTTTGGTAGCCTCAAAGAAACATTGATGTCTTTTCACTTTTATTATTGATGGGCTCGGGACCCATTAGCTCATGGTATGGTCTTTAAATCGTAAGACCGATTATACATCATTATGAGCTTTGATAACATTCCGAGGAAGAAAACTTTTTAAACTTAGGTAAGCTACTATATAGGAAACCCATCATTTAATCGCAATACATAAAATTTATTTGCATTGACAAATCTACAAGAGACCTTCATTCATTTCAAACTTTATGTAGGTAATTTTGTTGATACATATAACGAATCAAATTACAAAGAATATTTCCAAATTTTATTGATTATGAAATCCATCCCGAACATGGTCCCATATGTTGATGGCTATAGAGGCCATTAATGGACTTGTAGTCCAATTCAGACCCTTGAAGACCATGCGTTTTAGGTATATAAGTAGCACATTTAGCTTTTAAGCCCCTTAATGAGCCCAACACACAAACCTTAGTAATTTGATGGGTCTATATTATGGGCTTTTAACCCATGGGCTAAAAATCTGGAATTTAATATGAACCTTATTCACTGTCCAAAGTTTGGGTCCTACCTTATAATTAAAACAGTTGATTTTCTTCCCATAAATGGTCCCGGTTTGATGGCCCTTTTAAGTTGGGTATAATGATATAATGGGCTGAGTGGTGGCCATGTTTGACACGACCCATGGACCAGACTCGAGCCCAACATGAAATAATCGGATTTGAGTTTGAGTCAAAACAGCACGACAAAAATCTGATCCACCAGTATGTATCCTAGCTAGCAAACCCAATGTGGATCTATCACAAAATGAGTTAGATTGACCTTAAACATGTCTCAGGTCAAGCGGGTTAACCCATTTTGACATGATTAATAAATCGTTTGGCTTCAGGTTGAACCATATAGTTGTATATCCTTAACTTGACACGACATGAATCTAACCCACCAACATGTACCATTACATAACCGGTGAACCGATGTGAACCCATCACAAAGTAAGCGGATTAGGTTGACTGTAGACGTGTGTTAGGTAAAGTGGTCAACCTGTTTCAACATGAATAATAAATGGGCTGGGTTCAGGCTGAACCATATAGTCGTGTATCCTTACCTCGACATGACACGAATCTGATCGTTTCAACAAACAATATAGACTAGATCCAATGACGAGATAAGTTATTGACCGAGAAGGAATCACAAAAGTGGGAGACCCTGTTGGATTTCCTTAATGGGATAAAACACCACCGATTTAAGAGGTTGAGAGGTGCGTTCAATCATCTGTATTTTGTGAAATTAACAATCTTCTTTTAACCAGGATCCTCTTTATGCCAAAATAACCAAACGAGTCTTACATCTTGGAATTGGTTTCGGATTCTTATGAATATTGGATTCATGACTCCTAATACCAATCGACTTCTTATGCCAATTGATTAACCCCTGAATATTCTTTTTTCTTAATCTTTCTTCATAAAAATAAAATATGATTTTTATTCTTTAAGATGAATCTCTACTTCTATTGGTAACAAAACTATGACATTTTTGAACGGGGACACTCTATGGGTTCATCGTCACAAAAGTCATGTTACCAAGGCCAGAATCCGTATTTACGTAGTGCGGACTCTTCCTATGTTTGATGGTTTAATTTGGTTTTGCTGCCTTCTGTACAAAACAGGAATAGAACTTTTCACCCTTCTTCTGCAAAAGGATTTTTTTTAAGCTTTCTATAGGAAGGCTTGTTTTAATACTTTGATGGGCACTGGCTTTTGAGTCATCATATTAATACATACAGACATGCTGCTTATATTTGATCTTAATAGGAATGATAGATAACAAGCCACTTGTTTGCCTTAAACGAGAAGCAGAGTTACTTCTTTGATCAATGAAAATCGGGATCCCAAAGCTTAATGAATCTCAAATCTTAATACATGGCGTCCAGAATCCCAACACCTCTAATTTTATTATTTTTAATTGATCTCCCTCTATTTATGTGTGTTTTCTTTTTTGGGTGGGTTTAAATAGAGTTCAGAGGTCACATTGAACCGTCTTTACTCCTCCCACGATTTCTTTTTGTTGGAAGTTTCAACAATTTCCACGATCAAGTGAAGCTATCTGTGGGATAGTTTCAAAACTTTTCAAATAGGCTATCAACGTGCACCTAAAAGGTGTGGCTCATTTTAGCAAAATAATTTTTTATTTTTGTTTCAACGAAAGGTCGGGGTGAAAACCTCTTCTCTATTTGATTTCACCAAATTTGTTTATTATTTCTTGGCAATCAAATAATGAAGGGCATTACTACACTGATTGGTATTTCTTTCTATTTCTTATACTTTTTAGATTCTCAAATTTCTTTTCAAATTCGTTCAAATCCAAATGGTCAAACAGAAAAGAATCCTATAAGAGTATTTGCATCTGGTTAGCTAAAATAGCTTTTTAGCTAAACTAGCGAGTGAAAAGCGTAAAATTCACTAAAAAATGACCTACATCCGATTAGGCATTTTAGCTGAAATTTTTTTTTATATTTTGTTTGACTATGAACAACACTTGCTAATGTCTTTCAAAGTTGTCAGTTAACAAATATTATTTAAACAGTTTGTTTTCAAAATTATATAAAATAAAGAACAGATGTATGATTTTATGTTAAAAAAAAATAATGTAAAATTGACAAAGTGTCAATTTTAAGAGGTAAAATGGATAAAATATGCCCAACCGGATGTGAATGCTTCGTACCCCCAAAAAGTTTAGAGAAGGCAATTATGGTTAATGCCACGTAAAACAAAATTTTTCATGACAAAGTCTGTTTTCAGGTGTTTGTTTAGACGTAAAACAAAAATGAGAGAGTAACCCACTATATATAAATATCTCTCTCTAATTTATTTCTTTTTTGAGTTCAATCTCTCGCTCTTCTAGGTTTACATCAGGTTTGTTTCTAGGGTTTATCTGAGGAGCAATTCGAGCTTTTGAAGGACATCAATCGATCGCTCATGCATACTTGTTTCAGGTACTTTGCCCTCTCAATCATTTGCCTTCCTCTTCTTCGAAATATATACAACTCAAAACAGAAGATCAATTTTTTTTAATCAATACTTCTTTTTTATTCTTAAATAATATTCCTGGTTTCAAAAAATGCATTGAAGCTCATTTCTTAGATACACTAATAAGTCTGAAAATACAAGTTGCATGACCAATAGATATGTACAACACTTCTGGAAGTGGGTTGGTTCTTCTTCTTCCTCTTTTTTTATTTTTATTTTTAAAGTTCTTTACCCTGAAACCCCATAATCTTTTCTTTCATCTATTATATTCTTTAATCCTGTGTTTGTAACTTCCTACTCTTGGCCAAGTTCTTGACTGCATCATCCCCTCTGAAACTCAATTATTATGGAATCTATTGACCTTAGTTATTGACACAGTTGGGTCAGCCCTGTAAAAATCATATTGACTATTTTTTTGATGAATAAAAGTGTTTTTATGAAGATGATTGTTCAGAATGTGCTTATTAGTAGTGCACAGAAGACAACACTCTTCGCCTGTTGTTTGCTATTCTCTGAAGCGGGATGAGAAGCCTATGGTGTACATATCACAGGTGTTTAATTTGTATTGATCAAAGTCCTGTTGCATGGGACATCTCTTCACAGGAGATGATTCATGTGCTGATATGAGACTTTTCTTCATTTTATATGTATCTAAGTCCTATTGCATGAAAAGAAATGTTTGCAGTTGAACACTTCATGCAGGTGAATGATCCTATTACAAAATTAAACATTGCTGAAAGGCTTTCTTAATTGTTCTGTTTTACCTGTATTTGCTTCTAAATGAAGGGGCTTTAATGCTTCAGATTGCTATAAATCTATTTTATGCAATTGTATACCTACCTCACATCCAATGGCATACTTGCATTCAACATTAGGCATTAATGAATCCTATGTTGTTGATTGGATTAGCTCTTCTCATTATTTTGTAAATCCATGCATGGGTGTGGAATTATGTTTCCTTTTTACCACATTTGTGACCTTTTCTTTGAAGGGGAGGGGGAGGCGGTACGTAGTATCACTGAGATCATGTTAATTATTAATTGATGTTATCATTATCTTTGTTTGTTCTTTGTTATTACTAGAATGAGATTGCGGCGTGACATTGATCTTTGCAAGGTAGTAGTTGTTTGTGCGGCTATGGCAGCTGTAATTGCATGCGTACTTTTATGTTTTCATGCTATGGACATAGACAAGCATTGGCAGTTAATAAAGATCTGAAGAGGAGACGATTTGTCAGGCGTATAACTCAGGGGAGGCCTAGAGATTGCTTAGATCAAATTGAGGCATCTCAAGATATTGTCGAGAGTATTCAGGCAAATACTCAACAAAGCAAAGGCAAAGGCCCGTTCACTGCATCCAGTAGAAAGCATGGCAAGAAAGGCCGAATTAATGAAGAAATAGTAGAGGTGTTGAGAATGTTGGCTTCAAGTATGGAAGAACTTGCACAGACTTTGAAATCAGGAGATCGGGATGCCTGTGCCTCTAAATTGATAGTGTAGTCATGAAAACAGAAGGGATTGAAGTTAACCTTCTGGATGATGTGTTTGGCATACTCAATGCAGATGAGAAGTTGGCGCTAGCTTTCATGGCACGAGATGAATGGGGTAGGCGCAAGATGATCGAGAAAATTATCTCTGAGGATGCCAAATTGGCTCAACCAGAACTGCAACACAATGCAGGCGAGTCAGATTTGACACATACTTCTGCTCCCTATAAGTTCATTCAGACAGATAATCAACCCATGAGTGAAGAATGAAAACCTTATTCTTCAGAGATAGTTGTGTACTTCCTTAAGGTGCACTCTTTTGCATCTTTCAGAGATGAAAAATGTCTCATGATATAAAAATGAATTAACTCTTGTAGAGGTAGAATTCTATTCAGCTCACTAGATGCTTAAGCATGAAAATGCTGAGATACACTAGAAGAGGCTACATAATATGATTTAGTTTTCTTTCTGACCCTACATCCAACTCCAAGGCATGTAAAGGGAGGCATTTGCATTTGAACTGTGGCCAAGGTGGAAGGCTTAGTGTTCTATCATTCTATGCAAACTTTAATGAATCTGCTTAACTCCCCCCCCCCCAAAAAAAAAATCTAATAAATATGTTGCCTTAATATGTAAGATAAGATAATGTTTTGGTCAAAATGTAAACATCAAAGTACAAACTATGATTTTTACCCAAAAAAACTACAGGTTATAATCATGCAAGTCATGCAACTATCATAACTTTTATATTAGAAAAGATTGTAATTCAAATCACTCCATGAAGGGTGACTTAGGCCCTTTTCATTAGTAATATAATGCACCCTTTGTGTCAATAATACCACAAAGCCAAAGGTGATGCATTGACATTCTAGATTTGTGTTTTTGAGCTCAACATTGGACCATTTGAAAAGATAATCTAATCACAATATCTCACTATTTCCATCACTATATGTTGTGACAAAACTTGAACAAAACACGGATTAGATTCAAGTATGCGATGTGCATGAAACAAAATGAGAAAATGGTAAATAGCAAAGAACAATCACACAACACAAAGTTTAACATGGTTCAGCAAGATTGCCTACATCCATTGGCAAAGAACATCAAAAACTTCTACTAAAACGAAAAATAAAGAGATTACAAGACACACAATGGCGAGTTCCCAAACCCTAAGGAAAAACAAAATGAACTATTCAACACAAATGCGGTCTTGTTTCTCTCAACTAAAGTCTTGACTTTTGTTGCTCTTCCATAGGTCACAAAAAATCTCGTTATAGAGACCTAAGAAACCCTATTTCTTAAAATATGCTTAAAACCACAAAATAGCCTCACTTTCTAAAATGGTGTTTCTCAGCTGTCACAAGTTCAACATGGAAGCTTTCATGTGAATTCAAGACATTTCCCAACAAATCTTCACCTTGACTTGAATTCCATTAAACTAAAATTAAACGAAGCTCCTTAATCATCTTCTCTACCGAACCCCGAACGGTACACAATTAGTTCTCTTTCAAACGGCTTGAACTCAATCCCCAAAGCTGTCTTTTTCGACATATCTACTAAATCCTCAACAGTAAATGCATCAGCGCAACCATGTCTTCAAAGTCATCTATGAATAGAGATCTAATGTCCAAGTTGGATACAAATCTATACTGTTAAACTTTTGGAATTTGAATGGGGTCTAAAATAGCATCTTCATGTTACAATGAAATCTTGTCAAGTTCCCAAAACCCAAAGGTAAAATCTTAAATCCTTGCTTATTACAAGGTAAACCATGGGAAAAAGAAGGAAAAGTAAAACCACCTTAGAAAATGAGAGAAAGAGAAAGAAAAGAAAAGTTACTTTCATTTCCTTTCCTTCCCTTTTCCCCTCTTATTCCCATCATTTTTTGTAGGAACAAGTGAATAAGCAAATATATGAAGAAATGTGAAAACATGAGAAATGTTCAACACCATAGGTAGTTTTATCAAGCTTTCCCATCTGATGCATCAAACAACATGAAAGTGGAGTTAAAGTATATTTCTCCATGGTTTACCTTGTAACAGACAAAGCCTAAGGAAAAACCTAGAGAGCTCTCCAACAAAAATGTGTTCTTGTTTCTCTCAACCAAAGTCTTGACTTCTACCACTCTTCCACAGGCCACAAAACATCTCTTTATAGAGACTCAAGAAACCATACTTCTTAAAGTAGGTTTAAAACCCCAAAATTATCCCACTTTCTAAAATGGTGTTTCAAGTTCAACATGGAAGCTTTTATGTGAATTCAAGACACTTCCCAACACTATCTCATAGTAGACATTACAGTTATTTTTACTTAGGTACCCATGATCAAACTCTTTGCATGAATGAAGAACATGGATAAATCCTTTGTTCACAGTCATGAGAACCTGTTTTATATGGGTGGACTGTAATTTGGCTCAATAGTTCAATTGTAAAATGTAACTCTCGGATGGGGCTGTCAATCAGGCTGGGTTGATCCAAACCAAGGTTTGCATGAACTTTGCCCAAAATGTTTTACCTGAGCTGAACTCTGCTTGAATGAAACTTCTAGCCTGAACTCAGCCCATTTGAAAACAATAGGCTTTGGGCCGTGTCTGGGCTTCCCAAATTAAAACTTTTTTCTTAATTTTTGTGTTGATTTTAAGTCTATAATTGCCCCTAAATGTATATTATATAGGTTTAATAGTTGACACTTATATATATATATATATATATATAGACCTAATGTCAACATATAAATAAAATTATTATTTGCTAATTAGTTCGGGCCGGGCCTTGGTCTGAACTTGAATTTGTCCGAATTAGACCTGAATAAAACTTTGGGCCTAAAAATTGGGCCCAAACTCAGCCCAACCCAAAATTAGGTTGACCCAACCTGATTACTTTTCGGGCCGGACATGTGGTGCTTCGGGCTGATCCAGCCCAATTGACAGCCTTATTCTTGGACCTCAATCTGTAACTGAATGTGATGGGACAATAGCTTAGGCAATTCGGCGGGTGAAAGCACCATCAATCCATTTCTCAATGGAATCCATAGTGGGTCATGGCCAGTTTGGCAGAATAAACAGGAGCCGAACCATGTTCTCTGGGCTATTAATTCACTTTAAGAGAATTAAGCTATATGAACTAAGATCCTTGGCCATTGATCCATTTCTTAGTGGAATTCTCGGTGGGTCGTCTGTTTGCCGGAATTAACAGGAGCCGAATCATGTTCCCTGGGCTATTGAGTCACCTTATGAGGATATGCTCTATGAGCTTCTATTCCAGTCGGCATAAAAGGCAAGATGGGTCCAAGTATGGGAGCCACCTACAAAGAATATTTTTAAAAGGAAGATATTTTGATATGCCTTTCAATAGAAACATTTGAATCTGATGAGGTTCCATACTGGCTGTTCTTGTTCCGGCTGATTCAAGGAATAATACAGTTGGATTTCTGTAGGCTGCTTTTGCTGTGAATAAACCTTGCATATTTGGTGCACACAGCAGTGACCCAGGGTCCTGCGAGGAGGAAGGAGAATATTTTGAACTATTTGGGATTTAGTTACGTTGAATAATTGGTGAATTGCCAGTTCATTCCTTACATCTCAATCTTATAAACTCCTCACCCTTCAATAATCTGATTAATCACCTTTTAGGGTTCAAATCATCTCGAGTCTAAATGGAGAGATACCATGCCAAAACCTCGCAACACCTGACAAGGGTAAACTAATAAATACATTATACTTATTCATCATGTATTTACTAAGACACCCTTGGTCAGGCATTGTGTCACATATTGATCAGTAAAGTTTGCAGGCGTCGTACCATAGACCTAGGTTCAAAACCCGTCTTCACCTAGTAATAAATTAACTACAAACGTGTATATATATATATATTCAAACCCCACTAAATACAGCTGGGATTTGATGTGTCCCCCTCTTCTCCCCATCCAGGGGGAAACACATTACCTTGAAAAGTAATTTACACTTTTTTTTTGGTGGGTGGGGGCGTGGGGGGGGGCACACCAAATCCTGAAGGCACTTTTTAAGGGTGAGGAACGCAGTTACTTAGACAGCTATTAGAATTATGTTCACCAGCGAACCTGGACTGGTTTACAAGAGATAGGTTCCCTTTTGCTTAAACAAAGAAGAAAATATTCTGTGATGAAAATTTGTCTATAGTGTATGTGGTGAATGATAAGCCGACATGTGGTGTTGGGGGGGGGTTAAAAAGGTCCAAAAAAGTGTTCAGATGAAAAAGAAACACCAAATTCAAAAACCAATTATTTGTCAATCAGGTCTGTGTCAACACTGAATCATTCCCCTAAAAACAAGTTCTGAAGTTCTGACACAACATTGTCAACAAGAAAATGTACAACTAAAAAATACTGAAAAAACATGGGATATTGTCAAAGAAAGAAAAGAAGAGAGTCAGATCATAAATGGACTCTTTCTCTCTCTCAAGTGTGAACTCTGAGGTGAATTAAAAATAAGTCCGGTTCTATATCAGAGGCCCAATTTTCTGGTGAGACACAATGGGAAAGGTTTGCCTGTGTGTTATGGCATGTGGGCTAAAATGAGTCCTCACAATTCTCGACGTATCCCCTTTTCATGTAACAAGTTTCATCCTAGTATCCCTTTTATCATTTGGAGAAAATTGGTTCAGTTTATGCATAACGAAAAGGAGCATTGGAATGGTCTTAGCTCCTAAAGATTTAGACAATAAAAAGAACAAAAAAGAAAAATCCTTGTTATAAAGATCCAACATGGTACTAGCGTGATAAAGATCCAAAAGGATCGTCTCCTGTCCACAAATAATCTTGTGAGCTCCAAGAGACCTAAACATAAAA
Source organism: Platanus orientalis (assembly GCA_025762735.1). Lineage (NCBI taxonomy): Eukaryota > Viridiplantae > Streptophyta > Magnoliopsida > Proteales > Platanaceae > Platanus > Platanus orientalis. Next base: position 11,384 of record JAOXJP010027772.1, read on the forward strand.
AAAAGTGAAAATCACTATTTTTGTGTGGTATGTGTATGTCTCCTGAAGCCACAATGATAATTTGTTCATAGGAGAGGATCTCAACCGGATAAAGATTAGAGATTATTCAAACCCTCTCCCTCCCCCTCCCTTTTAACAGTTTGGATTTGGTACAATCCCTTAATGAACGACCAAGATCCGACTTGCATCAGGGCAAACACTTCAGCACCAAAAAAGTGTAAGGGGTGTATTTTCCTTTTTTGGTGCTGACGTGCTCACCCCTAATGCAGATCGGACCTCGGTCGTTTATAATCCTGAGGATGAAGAACCAGCAACTTTTAGCTATTAGGTTCACCAGCAAACCTGAACTGGTTTACTACAAATGGGTTCAAATAAATGCCATGAATTTATTTAAGAAAGCCAAGAAAAGAACTTTTAAAAAAGAAAGCCAAACAAAAGAAAAGAGTGCCTCTTGGGTTTGAGGCCACCGTCCATAGGTTTAGGAGTCCCATCATAAGGATTAAGACCCACCAGTGAATGGATCCCACCTACCATGCAGAAAACCATCATGAACGTGCTTTTTAAACATCTGACTTTTGCATTATTTTTTGAGTTTTCGGGAGCTGTAATAATTTTTTCGACATTATTCAAATGAATACACGAAGGATTCGTACTAGCAATCAAATTTTTAAGCTAATTTTTGGCCCAGTTAATCTCTTAGGTGGGATCCATTCATTGATGCATCTAATTCCTTTTCTTCCTATTTTTTTGGTCAAACATCCAATTCTTTGAACATGAGTCAGGTTTGAGTCATGGAACCAAGCATGATATTTTAAAAAAAGTAGTGGTGTCCAGACATAAAACATTGTCAACTTAAAAAAGAAAGAAAATCTACTAATAAAAATAGTGAAACAACATAGGATATTGTCTAACTTTTGAAAAGAAAAGAGAAGTAAAGATACAAAATGGACTCTTCTCTCTCAGCAAGAAGTGTGAACTCTAAGCTGTTTCGAAGCCAAATTGCTGGTGAGATACAATGGCAGGTTTGCTTGTGTAACATGATTATGGCATGCGAAGCTAAGATGATAGGTTCAAATGAGTCCCTACGCGATGTTATCACCTTTTCATGTGACAAGTTTCATCCTAATATCCCTTTGCCATTTGGCCAAAAAGACTAAATTTTTAAAGCCTTGTTTCTTTGGGAAAAGGGCTATCATTTGTAGGGCAAAAATGCAAAACATGGTGCTCCATGAGAATGACATGAATAAGAGAACCATACATGTGATATAAATAATCCACTCATGAAAATAGTTGAGTTTTGTTGATCTCCTTGAAGTCTTGATGCAAATAATCTTAATAAAATTTGTTTAATTTATTCAAAATATTGGATTTTGATAGCCAAAGTAGTAAAATTGAATATCTTGAGTTAATCCAACAACCAAGAAAGGCTATCATAGGAAAGAAAAAAAACAGAAGAAGTGAATTATAGGTACAAGCGCTAACAAACCAGCTGGATCCTTTAGGCCTTAGCTGCTTTCTATGAAAGGCTGGTTTTCTCATGATTCTCGCATGACACAATTTTTTCGAAAAAATCATTTTCAAGCTTCTCAGTTTGAAAAGAAGAAATCCTTAATTTTCAAAATTTTCTCATGCACTTAAATATATTTTTGTCTGCTATCATTTTCTTTTCACACAACTCTTACTTGAAAATCCTTCCTTTCATAAGAAAATTTGACGCAACGGAATAGCAATGAGAAGAACACATCATCTCCTTTGTTGGAAAAAACCCTAAACTTCACCAAAGAAAAGAAACTCATGCTAAAACTTTTATTAATGAAAAACTGAATTGCCTTGAAGGCTACAATGTTTTAAATAGAGAAAAGAAACTCTAATTCGGGTTAGACACGAAATTAGGCTAATTTAATAAATTTTAACAAAAATAGAAAAATCGAGATAATAACAAAATCAAATACTAATATCACTAAGAAACATTTCAAAACAAACGAGATCTTATTCTGACTTCTAAATATAAAGTTACAGTGAAAAAGAAAAATATTAAAAATAGCAAAAACGTTGATTTGAAAGCTCTAATGAAGGAATTTATGCGATCCTCGCAAAATTTCTCTTAAACTCACTAAATTTCACGTATTCCATTCTCAGGCTCATGATTTCTACCAGAGCTTTTTACCCTTCTTGTGTGTAACTCACAAAACTGCTTGTGGTGTCTGTTCTACATCAAAATTGTAACATATAAGTTTCCCTTTTTCTTTTTATTGCAACCAAACAACCATAAAAAAATAATAGAAATTCACTGCTCTTTTTCTTTTATTTTATTTTCTTGTGTAATTTTTTTTTTCTTTTCCTTTTGTTTTTCTATTCAATTCAAAGCAACCAGACATGACCACAAACCTAAACCAAAGCCAATGAAAGAGAGAACCAAGTAAACCACAATTATGATTACAAAAGCTACTTTTATTACACATCCACAAGAATGCAATAGATCAAGTAGTTATAGTCATTTCTTAAACACATGGTTTTTGTTTTTTTTTTTCTTCTGAAACAAATGATGCATGTGATCATAAAGTATTTGAGTATCTGTGAGCACACTATAGACATATGGTGTGTTGCGGAAAAGATTAGGTACAGAAATCTGCTTTTTCTGATGTATTAGAATGACATCAGGGAGTGAACACATCAGCATTGAAAAGTGAAAAGCACCCCTAAAAAGTGAAAGTCACTTTTCGGCATTGATGTGTCAGCCCTTTGATGTCATCCTAATACCTCAGAAAAAGCAGATTTCCGTACCTAATCCCAGTCCGGTGTGTTGCGTTAAAAGCATAAAAAAACAAAAAACCAAGTGCTCAGTTGAAAAAGTAGTTGTCCAAAAAGAAACCAAATTCAAAAACACATGATGGGTCAATCTTTGACACGTTTACAGAGGTTCATATACTTTTTGATCACTGACAATCATTCACATTTTTTTTTATTCTCCTAAGTTTCCCAATTTATAGTTAGATTAGAATAAGTATACACCTTTGTCATCTACAATGACGATTAACCCTAGATCTATCACGATACATGTGGAGTGATTACCATTATAAACCTAATCATGTGAGAGAAAAAGCATCAAAAGGCTACTTGACAACACTTGCCTTATCCCAACTACTTGAGATCATCTCGAATGTTTTTAGACATAAACTAGACAGACTAATACATGTTAGATAAATAAAAATAATAATTATGATTTTTCCTATTCGCAGCACAATCCCTACATACTGCATGGTTTTCCTTTCCATTAGGTATACCTTATTGCATGTCAATTTTGACTTGGACGGATTTCTTGTCACCCCACTTTCTCTCTCTTTCTGTCTTCTCTACTCTTCGCTTCGCTTCTTTAGCCATAACTTGTCATCGAAGGAGGAAAAAGGAGATAAAGAAAGACAAGAAAGAAACAGACACACGCAAGACACAACACTCTCTCTTTTGACTTTGTTCACGCCTTCGCTTGTAGACAATATTCCCTCTCTAGAATACATTTTATATAATTAAAAATAACTTTTTAATGTAGAAAATATAAATTCAAGAGAAAAAAAAAATACTTTGTCACTCTGAGTCTTTTTTACTTATACTTTAAAATATATATATTTTAATAATTTCACGATAAGACAGAGTGTGCAATAACTAATATCCCTTACCCTTATATTCAAATTGAATTTATCAAGAGGGAGCCCTATTTCTTTTCAATCAGGATTTAGTTTTTGGGTTAAGGTTAATTTCCAAAGGTAATTAGGGTTGCTTAATTCTTAGCAGGTGAACCGTGAAATTTTATTTTTCTGTAAATTTAAGTTAAACTCAAATGTTTTAATTTAAATTCAGCTTGTTATACTGTTTATTTGGCCTGATCATCCTGGAAACGGCTCCACTTGGTTGAGTCATAAGTTAACTCATTGATTTTCTATTGTTGGCTTTGAAAAGTCAACAATGTTGATCCTCTATAATACCATATATTTCCTCTTAGATGTTATTGTTAGACATATCTTATCGAAATAAAAGGAAAAAATTCAATATAGACTTTTATAAACAAGGCCTCGATTTAAAACCAGGCCCCAAATCCTCAATGTTTTATTGACATGAATTCCAATGTGTCCAAATATCGAACAGTTTCAAGTGCGGTTGTATATGCAGATGCCGATGCTGAATCGCAACTCAATTACGAAATAAAAATAAAAATAACAACAATAACAATAATAATAACAATAATGATAACAATAGGAACAATAAAGCCTTCGCGATAATACACGTAGAAGTGGCAACTCAGATTTATAGAAGGTGAACATTTAGCTGTCAACTACCAAATGGGCCATACTTAGACATAAAAGAGTATCCATTCTATGAACAAACTTTATTATTTTATTTATCTCCTTCATTATAGTTTAATTTAGTGATGTGGGTAACTTGCTATTTGGGCTAGACAAACTCCTCTTTGAAGGTGATTGGTGCAAATGTCCCAACCTTAACCCCCTTTAGTCCTAAATTAGAGATGAGATGTACCTCTGGCATGTCCTAACTATAAAAAAGAATGATTTACTGGTTTTGTACTTAAAAGTCAATCTAATTAAAACTTATCTTATGATTTTTTTTTTGGTCGAAAACTTATCTTATGATTATACTAAGTACTTAATATATTTATATTTATTGATTTGCGGATCAAAATATATCTTATCAACTTTCTATCACGTTTCTTACCAAAAGAAAAAAAAAATCCTATCATGCCAGAGAGACAGAGAGAGAGAGAAAGCCCATGCGCTTGCTTGTCTGGTAAATTAAATATTCACCATGGTTGTTGAGGCACCAACACCAAAAGGAGTGTCTCCAAGTTCAAAACTTCTACAGCTTGCTTGTAAAATTCATTTCAGTAGCCATATTAGTTTGCTCCCAAAACACAATTTTTTTGTTAGTTTGATGATTTCAGATCGGGATTTTGGTGAAACTTTTTCGATAAATAATTATTTTAGTACTTATATTAACAAATATTAGTGAGCGATGTTAGGTTCGTAATTATATGAAATTTGTGTGCGTGTGTTTGTTTTTTATTTTACATTAAGGTACAGCATAAATAAACTAAATTAAGACATAGGATGGTAAATATATAATTTATGTGAACACATGACATTGGCACAAATACATCAAAACATAAAGGTTTTTATTTTTCATAATCTCAGCCAAACATGACATATTGAACAAAACAGACTATAACAAGCCAAAATCCAAATTCATAATATTAGGTTTCTCCATGCCATTTTCTACTCCAGTACGAAAATACAAATCTTAAGCTCTACAGTGGTAGCTAGTAGGGGTGGGCATGGGCTGGGGTTTGGACCCGGCCCTCATTAATTGATCGGGCCTTGGGCCGGGCTTCGGGCTGATCCATGTATTAAAATAATAATAATAATGTGGAGACGTAGGTTTGAACTCTAAACCTATTTGAGGTTCAAAATTTCAATTTTGATGGATTATTCGTCATGAGGATTAATGAAAATTTCACTAGAATGCTTCAAAATATTATAAAAATTATGAAAATTTCGATGTGAACTATTATGAAAATTTCAATCT
>JAOXJP010027783.1:0-16974 GCA_025762735.1 Platanus orientalis
GCCAAAATTGACCTGGGTGGAGGTAGTAAAGAGGGACATGGCAACTTGTAATTTAACAACAGATAAGGCCCTAAACAAAGCGGAATGGCGGAACAGGATTCATGTAGCCAACCCCAAATAGTTGGGATAAGGCTGTTTGTTGTTGTTGTTAGTCTCTGCTGATTTGATATTAGGCCTGTCTAACCTTTATAGTTCTTGGATCTGAGTTTTGAAGAATACCTATAAACTTTTATAGTGAGATCAACAAGTTCATGGAGTTAATTCATATTCTCGGGTAGGAGTACAGGGTACTTTGATTTTCTGTTTTGGTATTCTGAGACCTAATCAGTGGTACATTACCCATTCGGTATTGCTGCAGAGCTTATTTATCTATTGCCTCATTCTTCATTATTGGTAATCTATTGCTAGTTGCTACTTGTTTTTCCTTGAGTTTCAGACCTCTACATTGCATTGTTGATTAATTTCTAAACCCTGATTTAAAGTCTTAATAGTGTGTGTTTGTTTCTAAGTTTGTTTTAATTCTTTATAGTTCATGATCTTCGCATATTAGAGGTAGAATCCGCTTTGAGTAATCTCCTAAGATCTCTATTTGCATCATGTTCACATGCATCCCACATCAAATTTGGTATCAAACCCAAGTTCGCATTGATAGGGTAAGTTAGGTTAGCCTTCATTTAGATTGCATTGTAGCATTGCATATTACATTCTAAAATTTTTCTTCATTGCATTACCATCATTAGTTAGGCATATTAGTAGGTTGCATACCCTTAGAGTCAGTAAGAAAGCATGGCCGAGCAAATAGCCTAATGAGAGGGCACGGTAGAGGTAGAGCTACACCCCCGGATATCATGCATGATCATATCGATTATGACAATACCGTGATGAGATCAGTTAGGGTAGATGCCCCTACTTCTGATGGTTGCCTTGACCCTAGAGCATTCCTAAACTGGGTGTCTGACATGGACCACTACTTTGAGTGGTATGAGATGTCAGAAGGTTGCAAAGTCCGATTCACCAAGATGAAGTTGGTTGGTCAAGCTAAGCTTTACTGAACCACGGTAAAACGCCAGCTTCAAGCAAGGCGAGATAAGTCCATTACTTATTGGGACAAGATGAAGGAGAAACTTAAGAAGTATCTTCTTCCATCTTATCGGGCTAGACTTTTTGAATTAGTGGCAATCCCTTCATCAGGGAAGCATGTTTGTCACTAACTACATCGTGTTCTTTGATGAATTCATGATGAGATGCGATGTGGTAGAGGATTCATCAGTTACCTTGTCTAGATTTCGGGTGGGACTCCGACTAGAACTCCAGAAGAAATTGATTCCCCACAGCATTACCACCCCAAAGAAACCATATAGGATGGTGCAAGAGTTAGAGCTATACTTAAGAACTCAGGCCCGCGCACCTTTGAGCTTCAACACAGTGAGTTCATACCTGGTATGTCTGCGAATAGACCTCCTCTTGCAAGGGGCCAGTCCTCTAGAGGATCCTAGAGCAGTTTCAAACCCTCTGCTCGGCTAAATAAGGTGATGCAGCACACAAGCTCTGATAGCAAAATTGATGCAGCACCAACCAAAAGTACCACTCAAATAATTATAACAAACAAGGCAATAAATACTAGGGTTTATCAATGCCCTTGGGTATGGATAGAACTGGTCCAATAAGGGTTTAAAATAATGTCAACAAGAATTAATTAAGGGGCAAACAGCAAGTGTCCTTTAATAAGACAGAAGGGTTTCAGGTATGATCAATTAGGGGCCTGATATTGAATACAAAACAGGGTTTGGACAGAGTTAATTAGGTTCTGTAACAGTAAGGTAAGACATCAGGTTTATGGGGTTTGCTCCAATTAAGTCAAGGCAAATCATGTGAAGATATGGGTTTACAACACCGATTAGGATCGCAACAAACTTCAAACAAACGGATGAATAGGGTTGCAGATGGGATAATTGAACTAGGTTGATAGGGTCATCAAAGAGTCCATGACAGGATAGAATAGGATTGCATCAAGTCTGAGTTCTGATCAGATTTCAGACTTAATCAGGTGCTCCAAACAGACCTCAATAGGTTGCCTTACAGAGATATAATCAAACACTGAAAATAGAAGAACAGAATCTATAATTACAGCAGGTCTGTTCCAAGAGCCTCAAGACAGAAAAGTGATTTTGGATCAATCAATTAGGTCTAGTACCCATGATGCGGGAGCATACCTTGTGAAACCCAAGAAGCTTGATGACCATAGATAGGCCTCAAGAATTGTCCTAGTAGTTAGAGTAGTTTAGGATGGATTTTTCATTGTAATAAGGCTTTTAAATGGCCATGGGTTAATTTGGGTTTTTAGTTATTGGGTTGTTTTTGTAACAATACTTAAAAGCCAAGGTTAATTGAGGATTTTAGGCTAAACCCAAAACTGATTTTTAGGCCAAGTTTTCTAAGGTCAAAACTTGCCTTTTTGGCTTGATTTTGGTGTCATTAGAGAGGCTATTCAGTTACCTTTCTAATGAGACCGAGATTGTGCAAATCCGAGGTAAGTTGGGAAAGCTATAACCAAATTACTAGAGGGGAATCAATGAGTGACGGGAATAGTGTTTTTAAAAGGTTGTGTTTTAGAAAGTCTTAAGTTTTAGTATTCTGAAGTTTAGGAAAGTGAGTTATTTAGAAGTCTTTTAAAATTAGAAAGTCTTTATTATAAGTTTCTTAATTGTTTTTAAAAAGTCAAGTTTTAAGTAGTTTTAGACTTGGCAAAGTCTTAGGTATCAAGTTAGCAAGTGGTTTAGGAGTTTCTATTTTGGTTTCTTGCCATTTTCTTAGTGTTTTTAGCCTATTTAAAGGTCTACACAAGTTGTATTGAAGTAGACATGGATTATTAAATTAAAGTTTGGTTGGTTTAGGTTTTACCTCTCCTTTTCGCCCTTTTTTTATGGTTTAACCTTGTGGAACCTAAGGTTCTTCCTTAGCCTCTATTTTTTCTTCCTCTCTTCGATCTTCTTCTCATATTTTCTTCTATCCCTTGTTCACTCTTTTTCCTTCCTCCTTTCTTCTTCTTACCTCTTTTATCTCATTTCCAATCCACATCTAAGGTGCAACGATCAAAACCATCAAGGACTAAGTTGTTGAAACTCCATTAAAGAAATACAGCAAGTCTGAGTTTTTATAATTTTCTATACCCTGATGAAATTTTGTATGGGAATACCTTTATGACTCATCTAACAGCCTGCAGATTTTCATAATTTTCTGGCGCACAAGCAGGGGTATTTTAGTAATTTTGAGGTTCTGCCCAGAAATTCCAAAATTACCGTTCTGGGTTATTTCTTTCTTTTTTCCCTAATTTTCTTCCCTAATCTCTTCCAAATCCCTCTCTCTTTCTCCCCTTTAATTCTTATATTTTATTACGATTTTGGCTACTTTGCAAGTGTTTAAAGAATCAAATTTTTTATTGTTTAATTATATCCTGGCTTTGACATTATTTTGACCATTCTTCTACACCTAATCAGTATCCCTAGCATTGTTCTACATCAACCCACTTCAGTTGCTGCCGCCAGTAATGAAATACAGAGAATTCTCCTTGATGCTTCCAGAGAACAGAAAATATGCTTCACAATTGTTGCGGGTCTGATTTAATGGAGGGAGGGTCATGGAAGGGAGAAACCCCCAAAGAAAAGTTTACTAAGCTGTCCGATTGGGTGTGGGACTGGTATTGTTAAAGTTTAACAGGAGACTACAAGTCTGTCCACCAAAGGAACTTCTAAATTGACAAAAGGAATCAGGATGGAGGGTTTCTTATGGTGGCCGATTGGATTATGGTACAGAACACTTAGGGTTTATGGTGAGGAATTAAGTGTAATACCTGTGAGTAATCCAATAGGCATTATCATATTTATTGTGTTTATTTTGTGCATATTTCTACATTTATACGTAAATATGTGTATTTTCTCTTATAAGAATTCAATAAAGGCCCAATTGAAGAATAAAGCCCATTAGCAAAGGTCACCCATGGATATAGAGTCAAAAGATGATGAAGATCAACACAAACCGATTTAATCAAGAGAAGATCAAGCATGCATGGAAAATCAAGGGTAAAGATTAATGAGAAGGATGTTTGGAGGTTGAACCAGTTCATGCATTGTCAACCAAGTAAGAACCATGTGGGGCCTGCTTGAAAGAATATCTCTGTTCCAAGCCTAATTTAGAATAAACAAAACGCCAGAAAAGAAGAAAAAAAATTGTCTCTCAGTATTTTGGCCATAACTTTTGACTCGTACATCGGATTTAGGCAAGGTCAGATGCATTGGAAAGATCAACAATTTTCTATTTCACAAAGATTTCCAAATTTAGACGATTTGAGTGTCAAATATAGTAGGCAAGTCCATGAAAATTTGGAATGACTAAAATTTAGAAAATTTGGAAATCTTTTAGCAAAAAAAAAACTCAAGAGACAAAAAATCACTTCTTAACTACTCTTCTCTTCTAATTCTTTGAGTTTTAATCTTATTTTCATGACTCTTGTTGTGAGGATAGTTGGTTAAAGTCCTGACTAAGGTTAGATGTGAAATTTAGTAATTTATGATGCTATTTTGGGTTAACAATGGAGGTTTAATGTGATATTTGTTTCAATTCAATGGTTTGATTTTGTTTTCTTTATTATTACAAGTCTGAATTTTCTTTGATTCATTGTGATTTAAGGATTTTCTTTGATTCATTGTGATTTTCGAATACAGTGAATGCTTAGGGAATTCTTGTGAATTGTTAATAAGTGCGTATTACTTCAAGACACTATAAGGTATATCTCCTCATGTACTTTCCTTGGTTATGACCTCCATATCAGTCCATACTCTTGCCTAACAAAACCCTTTTGCTTACCCTTTGTTATTATGACCATTTACCCATATTTCCATACCCATATTAATTCATACACTTGCTGCCAGCACATTACCTTTTTCCATTATTATAGTCTATCTTCATGCCCTCTTGTAGGTTTATATACTTTGCATGTTTAGTCAATTCTCAATAGGAAAGTAGTTGATAATTTAAGCATTTACAGGTACTTAATTCTCAGCATTTTATATGATCTTTGCATGTTGGGTTGATTGTTTCCTTATTAGTTTCCCCTTCTTTACCCATAAGTGCATTTGATTTGAGTAGGAATCTAGTTTATCTTTTGATTTGTCGAATTATTTAACTATGCATCTCTTTACACTTCATTCATCTCATGCATGCTACATCATGCATTCTAAGTGGGAATCTGTCCTAGTATTTTTTTGGACCTATAACCCACATATTAGTAGCCATTACTAGGTTGTCCTACATCACGTCTCTTTTGCTCCTTAGAGATGCTCAAATCTCAGTTGATGTTTTTGATAGGAATTCTTGGTCTCTAGAGTCTTCGGGTGCCTTTATCTTTAAGTGCTTTCTTGCATTCCTTTGTCTCCCTCCTACTTCTTCACCTCCTTTCCCAGCACATCAAATATTTAAAGGGACATCCACTCCTCACGTTAAAGCATTCCCATGGATAGCCACTCCCGGTAAGATGAACACTATGGATATGCTCCAACAACAACGACCTTATATGATGCTACCTCTAACTTCTGCTACCTATGTTTGAAGGATGGAGAATCAGGTGATCACATCATAATCCATTGTGCATTTACTAAATCAATCTGACATTACTTCTTATCTCGAATGATAATTCACTTGGTTATGCCAAAATGTTAAAAGACTTGATGTAGCAATGGAATGGACTCTTTTTAGATCCAATAGAATAAACAGTTTTTGTTGGTTATTCTTCACAGTATCTGCTGGGGGATGTAGAAGGGAAGTAACAAAAGGAGCTTCCAAGCTAGCCCTTGGGGTGACTGAATCCATAGCACTTGCAGTGGTCTCAAGGGCATTGCATCAAAGGAATTTGAAGATTTCTCAATTAATGACCTAATCAAAGATTGGCCTTCATGTCTTGTATCTTGTTTATTATCCCTTAATACCTTTTGTAATATTTGATGTATTAATTGTTGTACCATTTTCCTTTTCCATCTCAATTAAAAAAATGAGAGAAAAGAAAAAAGAAAAAGATCACTGCAAGCAAATCATGACCATTAATCTAATAAATCACAAGAAAATTCGATAAGCCGTAAATAGAATAAAAGCTAGCAGATTCTATTAATAAGCACCATCACCCAATTCATATTCCCGAATTGGTTATGACTTTTAGCCTTTCAGATATCAATAATGGATTGTTTCCATCAATACCACTACCACAACAACAACAAACAGCCTTATCCCAACTTTCCATCAATACCACTAATTGAAAAATTATTTAAAAAAAAAGATAAATAGAAACACTTAAAATTCACAATGTGGATGTAAAATGGAAAAGGTTCAATGAAATTGGACAACCGTTTGATAATCAAAACAGTTTGGACAAATCAAGTGAGATAAAAAGAGAAAAACTCTGCAAGACCATAGTCCAAGGAAGAAGAAGATTATCGGAATAAAATTCAAAGAAACAAGCATGTGTAACCTGACTTACACAAAAATCTCTCTATATCTATCTATCTATTCATACAAAGAGTGGCCGTTGGTACCACTTGATCAACTACAAGAAGGCTCTTAAACTAAATGTAGTATGAGTATTAGAGAAACTCATAAGCTACCTGATTGACTTGTTTTCTGAATAAATTTTAATAAAAGCAACATCCCATCTGACAATTCAAAAGTGAGAAACTTATTTTTGGGTCATCTTGGCAAACCCAATAACTAGAAAAATATCTAGTGATCCCTGAGACTTGGGCACTTAGAGGAAGTGGTTCTTCTCCATCAAGTTGTGCATATCCATTGAGAGAAAAAGCTTTATTCGGGCATGGATGAATTTTGGTGATAGTGTGATCAAATCCTTTGCACAAATTTTGTGGAGACCTCAATCAAGAAAGTTAGATTAGTTTGTGCTTCCAATAATTTGGATTATACGGTTAATTTTTGTGAGATATTTAGAAATCCTAAAAATTATATTTCTTGAATTAATTCAATCCCAAAAGCTCCAATAAAAAGCTTCTCCAATCATAAATTAATTTGTTCTAGTAAATACTGATAAGATATACAATAACCCAAACACAAACCATTTAGAGTATGTGTAGTTCCTCATAATTCCAAAGTTGCACACAACTTACCCGATACCCATTAACATCAACGGCCTCAACCCGAGCTCCGTTCTGCAAAAGCACGTCTGCCACAGCTATCGAACCCCGAACTGCCGCCCAATGCAAAGCCGTCTGTTGCGCGTTATCCGTAGCGTTGACATCTCCACCGTGCTAATACAACCAAAGAATTCAAGTAAATTACAACAAATGCTCCCCAAAATCCAGCAATACATATAAATAGATAGAGAAAGAGAGCGATTTAAAAGACCTCGATGATGTATTGCACCATATCTGGGAAGTTGTTTAGAGAAGCCCATTGCAGAGCGTAATAACCATTGCCGTCGGGTTTCGAGAGGGAAAAACCATCTTCCTCGATGAATTTTCGCAATTTATCAAAATCTCCATAAGCGGATGCAGAAAATACGTCAATTATATTATTTTCCCTAAGAATTCCATTCATGGTGCTTGAGTTCTGTTGATTTTGGATGTCCGAGACGACTTCAATCTCTGAAGAAGCCATTAACTACCACATGCGAGAAATCTACTACGGGAGCGATGCAAATCAAAGTGGAATTAGGGTTTGCAGAAAGTGGGAGAATCAATTACACCTGGATTCGAGCTGGAATTCGCTTTTGGAGGGGCGGTGGACTGTACTCAAAGATCAAACTTCAGGCGCCTTTGTCATCGGGGAGCTTATATTCGCACCTCAGGTCAGGTTTTCGTAAGCACACCTCATTAACTCTGTTCCAAAAATACCCTAACTTAAAATAACATTATAATAACCCTAATGACAAACAAAAACAAAAAACTTATAAACATTTTTGTAAACACACCTCCGCTTCTTCTTACAATTAGGGCTGTCAACGGATCGAATACGAACCCAATATGGGCATACCGTATTTGAATTTGATTATTAAACCGAATATCAGATCGAAGTTGAATACTTTTCAGATATTTACAAAAACAATAATGACCTAGAAATTATAGAGATATAAGATGATTGATAGATAAGTAAGAACAGGGAACTGGCTACAGGGAGTTTTCTTTCATTCAAATTGGGAATGGGAGATGAAAAATGAGTTAAGGTTGAGGTTATAGTATTCTTACATTGTATTATACACAATATGTCCTACAACATTATAATATAAATATTAATTATATATTAATTTCAATGGTTTTGAATATTTAGTCAAATAATCGAATCGGATATAGATTCATTCGACTCGAATATTAGCAGATCGAACACGAATCGGACATGGATAATAATCGGATAGTTGACAGCCCTACTTATAATCCGTCTCCCTCTCCATTCTTCTCTGCTTAGGGTTCTCTAACACCAAAAAAAAAAAGTCACATAATGTGATTCTCAAACAAGAGTTCAACCAATAAAACATGAAAGAAGTGAAATGGAGCAAAACGAAAGCCCCCAAGTAAAAAAAAATTTGAAGTTTGACAACTTTTTTTTCCCGTCGTGTTCGGCATTACAAGGCTAAACAGGCTTCATCCTTTTTGGCATTGTGATGTCGAACAGTCTTAAGCATGTTTGGCACTATGATGTTGAATATGCTTAAGATTGTTCAGCATCACAGTGTCGAATAGGCTGAAGCCTATTCAGCCCTGAGATACCGAACAAAAACATAATGCTGAAAAAGAAAAAAAAAAATTGGCAGCCCAATGTCTTAACCCGCTGCAGTCAGATTTATGATGAAATGGTGATAGATTACAACAATGAATTCATCATACATGAGATAAAAAAAGTGTATGTAACTGATAGTGTGACTAGTGTATAACAATTTGGATGAAGTTGACGTTATTATTGTTCTCCTATGTGTAGATATTCAGTAGTCAAGTGGCATTGGTTAAGTGGGTGACGGATGTTAGAAATATGAATAGATTTGTTGTAGTTATTAAGAAGTCAGATTCCGTTTCTGCCACAAGAAAACCAAGTTTGACCCTTGCATGCAAGTGGAGTGGGCGGTATAGCGAAGATAAGAGGGAAAAAAATGTCAGTGGGATTGTAAGGATTAAGGGAAAAGGCACCAAGAAGTGCGAATGTCCATTCCAACTGAAGGGAAAAAAGTTACCCATTGATGACGATTGGTTATTGCTAGTCGTATATGGGATGCATAATCACCATGATGTGGATCATCTCGAATGTCACTCTTTTGTGGGTAGATTGTCAGACAGAGAGTCCTCGCTTTTGAAAGATATTTCAAAGAATAATGCTCGACCAAATGACATATTAAGTGCAATAAAGTAAAAAGATGCCCTCAATACGACTACAATAACCACAATATATAATGTGCGAGCTAAACAAAAGAGGGAAGAGAAGGCTGGTAGATCTCATATATAACACTTGCTTTAACAGTTAGCAAAGTATAATTACATTGAGTGGCATCGGGTAGCCGAAGACAACGAGACTATCACTGATATTTTTGGACACACCTGACTTCTATAGACCTGTTGTTTGCATTTCCAAGTGTGTTGATCATAGATTGCACCTATAAGATAAACAGATATCGCATGCCGCTGCTGGAGATTGTGGGTTTGATGTGTACCGATCTGACTTTTTCTGTGGTATTTGTGTATCTTCATCACGAGAATGAGGATAACTTTGTATAGGCACTAGGTGTCGTACATAGTGTTATGGATGACAGTGTTCTCCTTAATGTCATTATAACAAATAGGGAGCTGGCTTTGATGAATGTCATATCAATGGTGTTTCCCAATGATACACATTTTTTGTGTGTAGGTGTCACATTAGTAAGAATGTGCTTGTAAACTGTAAAAAGTTATTTATGACGAAAGAGATGTGGGAGAGGTTCATAATGATCTGGAACCTATTGGTGGTGTCACATACAAGAGAATATTACCTTCAGCATTTGGCATTGTTTAAGAAGCAATTTATCATATATCTGGATGCACTCCATTACGTAAGGAGTACTTGGTTGGATGGATACAGTGACAGATTTGTAGCAGCCTGAACAAACAGGTTCATGCATTTTGGGGCCACTACGATGAACAAGTAACATTTTTGTTTGGTAATCTCACTTAAGTTTAAAACTCATTGGTTGGTACATAACTATTTGTGTATATGTCATTAGGGTTGAGAATGCGCATGCAAAGTTGAAGCGGCAACTTGGATATAGTCGATGAAACTTTGAATCATCATGGACGAACATCCATAATTTACTTGAGCTACAACACACAACTATCAAGGCATCATTCGAGATAGACAAGACGGTTGTGCAGCATAACTTTAAATCTACCAAATTCAAAGAGCTTCGCGACAATGTATCAATTTCTGCAATGGACAGGATTTTGGCTGAGACAAAGTGTGTAGGTATTGTTGGAGTTGATTCTACTGCATGTGGGATGTGTTATTAGATGCACACACAGGTTACCATGCGCACATGAGATAACAGAGTATAGTAGACAGGGGTGTCCCATTCCACTTGAGTCAGTACATGTACATTGGTCCAAACTTGACATGCATCCTACCACAAGCCCTGCAAGACATGATTTGGATGCTGCAACATATATGTAATTATTTTTACAGCGGTTCAACCAATCCAATCAGTCCACCAAACTGCAAATGCTTCAGAAGTTGCGGGAGTTAGTAATGCCAGACATCACACATATCAAGGAACCTGAAGTTAAAAAAATACCCAAAGTCACCCACATACCAAGATAAACACATCCATGTAGCAAGATTCATCCGCATTTGAGAGGGTGTCATCATTATATGATAGCTACTCTTCAGCAGAAACCACCACTACCAAAGCCACCCAAGTACAGTCAGTGAGACAAATGCAATAGAGGAAATCGAAGGAAAAATGTAACTAATGTACACATTATCATGTAAGTGACGAAGCAATTCAACCGTTGTGTGACATAACATGTTTTATTCTTTTCTTGTAGGTTATTCAATCGAGTTCATCTAGACGGGCTTCATCACTGTATCATATGCGCTATTTCCCAAAAAGGCATTTGACCTTATATTAGGAGTGCTATAGACGTAGCAACGGACCAATATTGTGGCTTTAGGGCCATCGCTGGATTGATGGGATTTAGAGAGGATAATTGGGCACAGGTTAGGGAGAATCTGGTGTATGAGTTGGACAGCCATGCCTCCTGTACGATAAAGTATATGGGTCATCTGAGAGAGTGCAAGAGATTAGATATTTATTAGCCTATTTCAATGATAATGCACTATACGATCACTAGATGACCATGCTAGAGTGTGGACATCTGATTGCATCGCATTATGATGTTGTCTTATATTACTCAGGTGTTCATCAATGCTTCACTTTCCTACCACTCATATTTGATTCTATCCCTGGTGCTGCTTGAAGGGAAATTGTCATTGGTTTCATCAACGAAAACCACTTTGTCTAGGTGATCTTGATGTCGGGTCATCTAATCCCCCCATAGCGACATTTTGGTATAGATATAGATATAACAATGCGTCGAGTTTGGCACTTCGATTATATGAAGGAATGATTGAAGAATTTAGACTTGTCAGCTCGAGTGTTGCAACATAGGAGTCTATAGACTTGAGCAACAATTGATGTTTTTTTTGTTGCACATCTATTGTATTGTATCCTTCTAGTCATATTTTTGGATCATATAAAGAACACTTATTGTGACTCGTGTAATTTTTTGATATATTAATAAAATTGAAAGTTTTATTATTATTTTGTATTCATTCATTTTCTTGTTTGGAATCTCAAGGATGCAAAAAATATAAAAAATACCTTTTTGTTTTTGTTCAACATCCCAGGGCTGAACAGGTTTAAGGCAAAAAAAATCAAGTTTAAAAAAGGAAAAATAAATTTTACCTTGGGGGCTTCTATATCAATCTCAATGAATCATAAGAACTTCCCGTGTATCCCAAATGACCCCAAATCAGATCCTACACCCTCTTACCATGATTATTTTCAAAATCCTCAGTAACAAAATGGAATTCTTAGAACAACTCCCAGAATTTCTCCAGACATCCAAATTTAGAATAGTCACTAGCCAGCTTTGTTAATTTTGAGACCTTCGAAAGACTCACCCAGGCTAGGACCATTAGAGGCTCAATATGCCTCAATCACCCAAATCCATCATCACCCCATTTAGTCTATTTTTTTGTCAAAAAACCCATTAGGAAACCTCCCAGGAATTTTCTCCCTTCATTTAATGCTCTCACAAATGTTCCTAAAAAAATATTGGAAGTGGGTTTGAGCTAAGGCCTTTGATTTGGCATCATCTCAAACCCCCATTTGATGAGTGGTCATTGATCCCTAAAACTCCATTTAAGCCCTTGAAAATTACTTCCTTACCTCCACACTCCATCTCCCCCCTTCCCCAATGACATCCATCCAACCCTTCACCCATTTTGGCCAATGAGAGGAGACTAACTCAACTCACATGTGTGTGGCTAAGGTGCCTCCACACCCTCACATTCAAACCTCCTCTTCACCATCCATTTTATATGGTGGGCCCTATATGCCATATGACAATCATCCTTTCAAAGCCCTCTCTCTATCCAATGGTCCCTCTTTTTAAAGCATCAGTCTATCAGCCTTTAATGCTTTCGTATCGATTCATTTTTTTGCATGTTTAAGGTCATTAATTGCAATTGAAACATAATAAAGAAAAGATGTTTTGTAGTAGAACTAACTCAAAGAAAACAACCGCTCATTACATATAAAGTGTTTTCAATACATGTGATCGTATAAATGATTACAAAATATAATGAAGTACAAAGTATGTAGGGGTCATCCTCTGTACAATACAAAAAATAGTAAACATACGCATATGAGGTCACCCCCATATGCATTGGGAGGAGCAACTGGGGCCTGTGGAGCATTAGGAGGAGGAAGTGGGGCCTGTGGAGCACTGGGAGGAGGTGGGGCCTGTGGAGCAATGAGAAGAGGAGGTGAGGCCTGTGGAGCACGTGGAGGAGCATCTGGGCGTTGTGCAACCGATGAAGATGGGGCATGTGGATCTAGGGATGCGATGTCAATGTCATCTCATAAAACATGTTGTACACGACGTAATGTACAGATCAATCTATCCCTTGGCGTCTCCTTGATACCGCCATCCATAAGAGACTAGATAATCCGCAATGAACGCTCATTGCACTGAAATAAAATATACCGAAAAGTTTATGATGAATTCATTTTCAATGATTACAAAAGTAATTAACATAGATAAGCAAACATTAAACAATATACCTGGATGATAGTATCAACGTGTATGGAACCTTGCATCGGTGGGTCGGGTGCACTGCTAGATCGATAAAGTGGATTTTGCACGTATATGGGACACATGCTAATACCATTCCATATAATTGATGACACACTCAGAGGGGTACGCGGCTAGCACAGATCTATGCACATCAGATGGCACGTGGCTCTCCCACACCTCCCAAAATTACTCCAAATATGCATATATTGCCCGATACGTGCCAACGGATGCACCCCAAATACCTCGAGTAGGGGCAATGGAATCGGAGGGGATGACCTAGCTCCTCCCAAACTGTCGTAGGACACGCATGGGATGGTAGGGCTCCATGATCTCCAGGCACTTCAATAACCCATAAAAGTATGAAATGTCCTAGAATGCAAGGTGTTTTCTACAATTGGTGTATGGTGTCCATCTCACCTGCACAAACCATATAAAATGTACATTAAAATAGTAATGATTGTCATAAACTACCAACATGTACCAAGATATACATTAATAGCATATAAAAAATGTTCAAAAAAAACTAGTAATACCTCATGGATCACCCTTACATCAATAGTCTCTTGTAAAGCCCTCAAATTGTTCCCAAGGGACCCCTTTCCTTGCGTGGCCTCCAACACTGCAAGCGTGGCTAGTGATCAAGGTAACCCATGTTACGAAGTGGCTCTAAGGGACGAAAGTGCTCGTAAATCCATCCCTCAAGCAACATAACATAACCTGTCATCTGCTTGACCTGAATCTGGCTGACAATCCCGAGCTGACGATAAATATAAGTCAATGCTCTAGCACCCCATGCGTATGTATGGACCTTATCTAGGTCCCGTAGCAAAGCAATAAAACAAATGGGTACCCATGTACACATCTTATCTGTAAACAACATACACCCCAAATATACAACAAATAGTCTTTGGCAATATATCCAATCTAATCCTCACTTCAGGCATCAGTAACCCCTGAAAATCTAAGCCTCAACCACTTCATCCTCACTGTTTGACCCCATGCCCTATCCAACTCCGCCTATGCCTCCTCCACTATAACTCCCAGTGTCTCGATCAGTAGTGTCACAGCCTCTCCGCTAGATAATCGAGCTGGCTCAACCTGTATGGGAGTCCCTATTACTAGAATCCCAAGCAAAGTGTAGACATTATTAAGCGTGATTGTCAGCTCCCCAAATAACATGTGGAATGTGTTGGTCTTAGGGTACCAATGCTCAACAAAGACAGAGATGACTACCCGGTTGACAAACCGGTATGATGCATGCACTAAGGGGTATAGACTCGACTGCCGCACCAACCCCATAAACATAGAGTTTTGGACACCCTAGACCTCTACCTGCCACTCATCAAATTTGTCTGCGTGGTTAATACATTTTAGCAGTTCACGCTCATGCAAAAGAAAGAAAGAAACAGTGTTAGCACAACACACACATATGAAATAGAACAAATAAATAATCAAAATACATAAAATAAACAAATAAATACCCCCTGTTGCTAGATCAATGAGGCTACATGCGTGAAATAGCTGTCTAATAAGATGGGGTCCTCTGGAGTTCCAAAAACATCGGGGGTCGGTGGTGGCACCGCTGCTAGCTCCACAACAGGTATAGTCTGACCCACTACCGAGTTTATCACAGAATCCTCGATAGTCATGTAAGACGCCTCTCCCCGAACTCGAGAGACATCGTCAACCCTACACCATCGCACAGATGAGGTTGGTGCCACTCATGAAGGACCGGCCTCTATATTTGTCATATGCCAAGAATCATATATTAGAATCATGTTTAGAGGCATTAAATAAAAAACAAATTCTAAAAAAAATTGAAATTTTTTAATGAAGTAAAAAAATTAAAAACACAATGGTAGGCCTCTGTTCTGCCCTGAGATGCCGAACATGCCTAAAGGCGTTCGGCATCAGCATGCCGAATAGGCTCGAAGGTGCTCAGCATCATGTTGCTGATTGCCTTCAGGGATGTTCGGAATGCTGATGTCGAACGCCTTCAAGCATGTTAGGCACCATGATGCCAAACATGCCTTAATGCGTTCAGATTGGTTAGACCGAACATATCATGAGGAAGAAAAAAAAACCCACAAATTTTTAAATAAAAAGTTGATTTACTGAAATTTTAAGTAAATAGTTGATGTTTACACTTCTTTAAACTAATTATTTCCAATTAATTTCTTTGGATGGTATTTTTTAAGAATTTTTTTTTAAATAATCTCTTACCTGACTGATGGATGGCGGCGTCGTCACTACTAGAGGTTGATGGCAAGTTTTGTTGTTGTTGTGGAGGCATGATTCAGTTGACGGTGACGCCGGTGGGAGGGATGGAACAGTTGGAGCAATTGGAGAAAGGAAGGAAGAAGGTAGGGAGGGAGGGAACAGTTATACGTTGGACACGAGTTTGAGGGAATTTCAAATAGAGGCGTGCCTATGAAACATATAGCAGGGAGGGGTTAAACATATATAAGGGTATAATTGGAAATTACAGAGGGGTGCTTATAAATTTTGGAGGTGTGCTTACAAAAACTTGAGGTGCAAATATAATCTCCATTGTCATCGTCATCTCCCCTATTCGACGAGTAACCTAACATTTACTTCGTTACTTTGGGCGGAA
Organism: Platanus orientalis; assembly: GCA_025762735.1. NCBI lineage: Eukaryota > Viridiplantae > Streptophyta > Magnoliopsida > Proteales > Platanaceae > Platanus > Platanus orientalis. The sequence goes on from JAOXJP010027783.1 coordinate 15,985, forward strand.
AAAGATGAATGGGTATTTTGCTGATTCTATGGATCTTTCATCAAGGATCATGGGACAATGACAACCACAACAAGGATTTGATTTTTTTTTTATGAAGCTCACTGCGAAGATTGTAATATTGATTGTTTTGATAAATAGGGTCAACAATCCTACGATAAAGTTTGATTATTTCGATAACAGACTGTCGACAAGTATAACTCGTTAATTTCTTGCTTATGCCCATATTAGAGCTACTCAACACGCTTTTATAAGAACAAAATAAATGTTTTGTCCAAGATTTGGTGCATAGGACACCAGGGACGTCATATAGAATAAAATGGGTGGAAGTTGATGAAATTTTAAACTTCCGTACATTTTATTCCATATGACATCCCTTGGTATCTTGGGTAGAATGTTTGTTCCCTTATGAGAAGGGAAATGATGTTTTGTTCAGGATTGGTGTCCAGGACACCAAGGGACATCATGTGGAATAAAATTGGTGGGTGATGCATTTTTTTAATATGGAATATGCATTTTAGTCTATATGACGTCTCATGGTGCCCTGGACACCATCCCAAACACCAAATCACGGACAAAACATCTTTGCACTTATGTGAATGACTTCTAGTCTAAGTAACCCCTCGGTCTATTTCCAACTCAAAAGGGAAAGAATTTTCAACTTTCAAATTCATCTGCCCCCATGTTCCCATGTCACAGTCTGACACATGTTTCTACACCATAGGCTGACAATTGAAGTTTTTTTTAATTTGGTGCTTCTTTTGGGGTATTTTACTCTTTTATTTGATCACACTTTTTTTTTAACCGTTTTAACCCAATACCAACTTTTTTTATTTAAAACCATTTTTATGGTTTTAACTATTTTTATTGATCCCTCCCTTTGAGCAAAGGATCTTCTCCTGCCGGCCTATGACATGTTAAGGTCCTGTCTAATAGGTGGTAGGAGATGATTGGCAGGAAAAAGTTAATTGCTTTTTTCAAAAATTGTAATTC
>JAOXJP010027794.1:0-46593 GCA_025762735.1 Platanus orientalis
AGTACCTTGATCAATTGCATTTCTCCTACATCTTTCTTCTTATTTGTTTCATTTTAATTTAGTTTCAACAACTCTTTCAATTTCGGTTTTGTCAAATATAATTGAGATTAATACAATTTCGGTAGTTAGTAAATTAAACAATCCTAGTGGGTTCGACACTCAACTCTTACACTTTGTTACTTGAGCGATTTGTATACTTGCGATTTTTCACATCAGGGATCATAAAATAACTTGAAATTTTCTAAATTTGAGGGTAAAAAAATACTTTTAGTTTTACATTGTTTAATGACATTTTAGTATAATGATCTTTAAGGTGCACCAGATGTTAGATATCTTCATACATATGTAGGTGTATTGAATCACGTAAAGGATGGATGTTGAAAGTGCTTGAAATTGTATAATTTCAGAAGATGGATACAATCATTTCTCACTTTATCATATAAGCATCTCAGACATTGTTATACACAAGGAAATAGAAAGTTAGGAATCACTTAAAGCAGTGTGGATCTTTTCAAGATAGAATAGAAAAGAAAAAAAAAATACAGAAAGGTATAGCTAGTCTTTAGATTGTGAGATGACTATAATGTCAAAAGAACATCTAAAATTACAAAGAACATTTTAAAAGGTCCATCTTAATTAAATTAATACAGGAATACTTATCAGAAAAAGAAAAAAAAAAACTGGAACAATGTTTTAAGATTGGGCATGTGCTAAGTACGAACTAGACATGGTAAGATTCAGGGGTGACTTGATAAGATCGATGAAAGGGTAAATGACTTAGTTTTAGTTTGAAAGTTTGAAGTTTAAATTTTTTTTTTTTTTTTTTTCAAAAGTTTTTCCTTAAAATTAAAAGAATGTGAATGCACTTAACAAGTACAAGAAATATTCTCAGCTTCAGATTATGTGTGCATTACGAAAAAAAAAAAAAAGAGTATATGTGTGTGGATGTTAATTACCTATTTATACTTTATGGATTATAATATAGCTATTAAAAAATGGGAATAAGTGTTCTGTCCAGGATTTTGTATGTCCCACCATGTCCTCTCACCACAGGCTGACATGTGATTTTTTTTTGTTGTATTTGGTGCATCTTTTAAATAGGGAGCAAATGTTCATTTAAACATTTTTTTGCTATGGTTTTAACCTTGTACACCCCATTTTTATGCTTATCTATGTTTTCATTTGAAAACTGTTTTTACAGTTTTTCCCCTATGCACCCAGCCTCTTTGTGTAGGACACGGTAGGACATACAAAATCCTGGACTGACATTTGTTCGCAAATGGGAACTTAACCAAAAAAGGAAAGAGAAATAGTTAATTGGGTTGATTTCAGGTGATCTTTGATGAAGCAATTGTGAAGCTAAATCCCAATTTCTGGCTGGGAGGTGGCGAGATCGATCTGAAGCTTGGGATCAGGACTTCTCAGTTCATTAGCTTTGTTAAACCTTTCATTGTCAGCTTTATTAGTACTTGATTACCTTAAAAACCATTATTGAATTGATTAAAGAAAACAAAAACTCACAACTCTGTCTGGTGGAAGGTAGAGGGCATGCAATCTCATCCGCTGGATCGCATTGTGAAATGTCGTTACACGTGCTCATAAATTTTTCTAGGGATTTAAAAATTTTGGATGTTTGTATTCTTTAGAGCAGGAGGTTCGGTTTTCCATTTTAGTTCACTTTTATGTTCGGGATGTTGAAAATCTTTCAATTGTTTTTCTCACTTGTTTGGAGACATTCTCGATATGGTTGCATCCATTGTCTCTGTTTAGGCTTTGAATCTGGTGCCTAGGTCACTACTCTAGTTAACCTATGTTACTCTGGTAAGTCTTTAAGAGGCATATTTAAGTTTTAATATTGAATTTAAGGGGCCATTAGTTGAATACTCAGTTCTTACCCAGAAAAATAATAATTACAAACAATGGATTTCAAAATGAACTGAGGGGGTTATACAAAATGTTCTTTTTGTAGTCAACGACCTTCACAAAGCACAAGTACATAATACTAATGTTGATCCCTTGTCCTCCTTATTGACTCATTGAACTCTGAGAAGGTGTTTGTATGATGAGAGAAGAAAAAAAAGGCATTTCTACCTATACATTTGACTATAGCCAGAGTTTCATTTATCTGGATTCCAACCATTTTGACTTTACACTGCTTTTCAGGCTAAATTACAATCTTTTGTGCAAGGTAGACAACAATATTGAGAGAAAGGTGCCCTGTTGTAGAATCCTCTGATCGATGCCATTTTTTCCGGACCATGATGGGCATCGATTGTCTGCTTATAATGACATGAATATTTACTGGTAGAGAAATGGACCAGAAGGTGTCAAGAATCTTTTAATCTGTGTATAATGATCGGATGGTTCCATTTAGAAAGATTGTCTAGAAGGAACAGCATCAACCACTGCTAGAGGTTGGTGTAGTGGGATGTCGTTGGCCACCACAAGGCTTATCAAGCATCACTTTGATCTTCCCATTTGGTGGGTCAACTATGTGATGGCCTGTTTTGAGGAAAAAGAAATTTAGAGTGAAATCCATCCCGAATGTTGAAGGAAGGTCTCAGGATCCTCTCCTGTTGGCAAATATTTTTGGGACTTTCTTTAGTCCACACATACCTCCAGAAAAGTGAAAATCACCATCCATTTGGGATGGTGGATTGTATCTGCTCCTCTTATCTAACGCTCCTCTCCACGCCTTGTCAGGGGCCGGCACATCAGTGCCGACAACCCGGGGGGGCACATATCGCTTGTCAGTGCTGATGTGCCCGCCCCCTGACAGGGTACGGAGAGGAGCGTTAGATAAGAGGAGTGGATACAATCCACCCTCTCCATTTGGGGTACGTGTTGGGCACCTGAAGTCGGAAAAATATTTGCCAACAGGGGAGGATCTGAGCTCCCAAGGAAGAGGTCAAACTTGGTCAGTGAAAATTCAAATTTTAGTTAATAGTATAGGGTAAGAATCCATAAACTGGTGGTCAGGAACTTAGGGTCACAGAGATATCAGTATTATTGTTGGGGGCATGACTCATTAAATAGCCAGGCGGCCCAACGTGTTAGTGATCCATAGTACACACCTTGCACCACCAACTCACCTCATCATTTTTCTTTTCCTTTCTTGATTCTTTTTTCAAAACTTTAATTGTTTTATAAATGGGTCTGAATTCCTAGACTTCATCATTCTATAATCTTGCTGCACAACACTATCAGTTAGTTTTATAAGAAGAAAATGTGGTAAACTAGCTAATGGAGTTTTTATGGTTGATGATAGAGATCGTATTAAACCAAAACATAAGTCCGAAGGAGAAAGCTCTGAGATAGGATCATTTACAAATGCAAAACGTTCAACCTCCTTGTAACAAACTGGCCAACAAAGTAAATTGAACCTTTACACTCATCAAACGAAAATTTGTTACAACTTCAATGCAAAGTGCAACTCACACGAAACAAACTAGTTTATCAAGTCTTATTTATCAACAGTGCAGCAGACAGTAAGCCTTTCAGTTAAAAACATCAACCAAAGAATTGTAATTATTTCGGCCCCAAGATGCAATATCTGTTACAACCGCAAAAGTAGAACCTCCTTGCAGCTGATCAAACATTCTCAAGTGCTGAAACTCAAGACTTATTGCCCTTCCTCAGCAAATACACCACATTTTGCAACAATTTTCGCACACCCATGTATTATGTTTCTTCTTTTATTCAGAATCTCATTAATAAGGAAAAATGGAGATGCACAAACAATGAAAGAGCCCATCATCCATCAGGTCATCTTATTCTCACATTTATTAACAGTAAAATTTAGATGTTGAAATAATAAAAACTAAGGTTGTTAAGATTGATTTATTATCTAGTCATGAATGGTGGTACCTGGTGGGGTTGCTCACACTCAAGGACTGCCTCATCTTCTATGATATGTTTTCCTTGGAATCTATGGCTTACTAGGTAATATGGGACCAGATCCCAACACTGACCCGGTTACACCACCATATACATCTCATTCATGCACATTCATAGTTACTCCATTTTTCTCTTTCACTCATCGACCGAAGCTAATCCTTCTCACATATATATGTAGTACATGCAAAGTACAAGCACACACAGCATTGACATGGACATTCCTCCATGCAAGCGCAAGCCATCTATATAGATTTGCTACCCATACTAAGGACATGATGAAAGAGAGGGGTCATGAATCTTGTGGCAACAGTATTCCCCACGCACTAAATCCTTAGCCATTATAACCATACAAACCTGAAAATAAAAAAGAATATGGTGTAATTTGCCTCTATTTTAGTTGCTTGGCAAACCCACATGAGAAGGAGACATTATATTCTCACTTCCTGCACTGATGATGCTGATGATATTGGTAGCGAAGAAGAAGTATAATATAATGAAATTGATAGGTAAAGTGTTCGTATTTCTCAGTAAGAAGCATTATCTAGTTAATAGTGAACAGGAGAGTAACATATACAACGCAAAATCCTTTGTAGATTACGTTAGAGGTTGTTATAGTTATGTTGGCAGTAATGAACATGAGTCTAAAGATTCTGAAGTTCAGCTTCTTCTTCATCTTGTAGTGTTTTTTGACACTTGTGGATGTTAAATATAGAAAGAAATACATTTGAAGAGGAAAAAAAAAGGAAGATATAACAAAATGGTGGAGAAAAAATAAAGATGAAAAAAGTTGCTCAGTTGTGAGAAGGGGGATGTATCTTGGGTGGAGAATAGTCTATGTCAAAGCCAGGATCCTCCCTGTGTTCCTCATTAGGAATACCTCTTGAAACCGAAACAAGAGACTTGATTTGAGAAACAGCCATAACCTTTCCTGTAGTTTTCTCTTCCTCCTTAAGAAGAGTCTCTGAATCCTTTGGCTTTTGAGTGTTTGCACCACCCTGACTCTCACGGATAGGTTTCACTTCCGATGGAGTTGAAGTTTTCAGAACCCTCACCATTTTCTCTACTTCCTGCACCAGACCCAGAAGACTAAAACTTCAAAGGAGTTTCATTCAAATGTTTCCCTAGTAAAATCTTCAAATTCTCATGAAATGTAATGAAAATAAATAAAGAAATAAAGGGTTTGCACCAACCTTGCGAGGAACGTGAACTTGTCTACCGGACTCCTTATCAAAGATACCAAGATGGCGGGCTTTGCATGCATGCATGGTAAGACATAGGAGGAGGAGGAGGGAGAAAAGAGAAGCCATGATTGACTTGATGAGGTAAATGACTGTGATGACTTCTAGAGTAGAAGGTTAAAGGGAAAATGTGAGGTTTGGATAAATATCTGTTGTGTTAAGGGGAGTAGTTTGTTTGTGTACTCATAGAATGGGAGACAGCATTTAGTGCAGGTTCAAGAGATAATGCAGGTGTCTTGGTAATATAACATGAGAAGGAAAATGAAGATATGGTTGAGCTCCCTTGTCTCCTCCTACTCTTAATTTTTAATCGAATGGAAACATGGGACCGAAACATAGACCCATGAAGGAAAGAGGAGTAATGTGCTTCTTTGTGAACATATATATGGATAAAAAAAACAAAAAAGCATTCACGGGGGAGATATTTTATCTAAAAAAAATGTAGAGAACAAAAGAAGGATTAGTTACATGTAAGAAGTAATAACTAATAACAAATAGAACCATGAAGGTAAAACATGCCCGTTTGTTTCTATCGAGGAACTACATTGCTTGTCTTTGTGTTATCTTTTACTACGACATTGCTTGTGGCTCCTTGTTTGTTGCCCTTGCCTACCTTTTCTTGGAAAACTTGCCAAGATTATTCTATATTTTATAAGGTGAAAGGTAGGTCTTGGTTAACCCTCATAGAGAGATGAAAACGCCCCTAAAAAAGGGATGAAATCACCTGCGACGCCCCCCTGTGCAATGCATCGTGGGACAAGATACAGTTGGGTGGGATCCATTCATTTTTTGGGATGTCCCATCACCTCCAAAAGTGAATGGGTCCCACCCCATTGTATCTTGCCACACGAGATGTCGCACAAGGGGGGCGTGGCCGGTGATATCACCCCCCTGAAAAATGGTGTAATGACCCATTTGATCTGACTTCGGATCGGCCAGTCCATTTGGTCCAGTCACTCGCCTATGGTCCAGTGCATGACATGTGAAAAAAACAAGGGCAGTTTGGTATATATCTATGAAATAAAGTAGTCATGGGCTTTTCCCAAAATACTCTTGTTAGGGACAATGCCAAACAACTATTTTCACATGTTGCACGCTATGCTATGAGAGAGAGAGAGAGAGACAGGAGTAGTTGATCCCAACTTACATAACCTCTTTTTTACAACATTTAAAACCTTAGTTGCGATAACTCTCGATTGTATATCCTAAGTACAGGTTCATGTTAGCTATTCCTTTGGATTACAAAACACGTAGTCGTCAATCCATTATTTAGGATTATGAACAAATAGTGATAATAAAATCCAAAAGATCGTCTAGACGATCTTAGTCGGGTTAGTCAAGTAGGTCCAAAAGACTTATTGATATATCCATGATCCTTGGGTTGATCATGTAGTCCCTAAAGGCTTATTGACACCTGTGATATAAGATTTGGAACTAGGCTACTATTAATCGAATACTTCTCTACTTTTCTGCACGCCTAAGTTGATAGGATATGCCTTCTTTTTTGCAAAATGTAAAAGTGAGTACGGATTTAGAACCCTTATTTATGGGAAAAAAAATAGGTGAGATCGAATCTTGTGTCAAACTGTGAAAACGGCATCAAGTTGTGGACACATCAGCACCGAGAAGTGATAAGTACCCCCCAAAAAGTGTAAATCACTTTTTGGTACTGATGCATCAGCCCCTTTGGTGCCATTTGCACAGTTCTCATAAGATTCGTTTGCACATAATCCAAGCCCCTTATTTATAGACTTATCAACCCAACCCATCATGGGATATAAAAAGTATTGATATATCTTCATCAGGTGTCATGCGGGTGCACCTAAGCCCATATGACTTAGTGACCATCGACTTGAATCGGGCCACACCGGTCCATCATTTGATTGGGTAGAAATTCAATCTGGGTTTTATGAAACCAATGGTCATGATTATTGCAAGACCATAAAACTCTACATTCTGCCAAATCACAAAACACTAAAATAAATTAGTCATGGATCCAATCAATAAAACCAACAACCTGAACAATGAAAATCACTCAAATGCAAGATCTCTTCCAATGAAACTACTAATATCAAATCATAGAAGCTATTACATCATCTCATTGATATAAGACCATGCTATAGTTGTAACTAGGGCTGTCAATCGGGCCGGGCTGGGTCAGGTAAGGTTCAACCCAAACCCAACTCATAGTATAAACCCTCCGCCCGAGCCCAACCCGGGCCCCTTTTCCCAAGCCCGGCCCATTGTAATTATTCAGGCTTTGGACCAAGTTTGGGCAATCTGAAATAAAGACCATGGTTTCTTATTTTTTGATTGTATTCAAGTGAGCCCAAATCAATTGTTTTTAATTGAATTCGGTACAAGTTCGGACCAGTCCAAGGGTAAAAAAATTAGGTTAGAGAATGAAGTTATCACTATTGGATTAAATCTAATCCAACTATAGATATAATGTAAGTTTCAAATCGGGCTTCGGATCGGGCTACGGGCAAGTTTCATGTTTTATTCACTTCGGGTCAAGTCGGGCCAGACATCGGGCTAAAATAACTTGGGCTTGAGTACAGCCCAAAAAATACTTTGGGCCTAACAGTTAGGCCCGAGCCCATGCCAGCCCAAAACTCAACCTGCCCATGCCAGCCTACCCAATTTTCGGGCCGATCAAGTTGGGCTTTAAACCAACTCAGCCCAATTGACAACCCTAGTTATAACAATAGTACCTTCATTGATATAGACCTCAATAAATATATCATTGTAGTTGGAAACAGTATAAAGTGGTGGTCATCCATGCATTTCCAAAATTGGTCCAACTTTATTGTCTCAAACGGGACCCTTACACTTCAAAAGAGAAGCCCTTATGTTTCAATGTAGAGACCCATAACTTTATGCTTCAAATAAAAAGTCTTTTGCTTATAACTTGAGACCCTTATACCTCAATCTAGAGGCCTTTATGCCTTATCTAAAGGCCCTTAATGTCTTAGACTAAAGCACTTTAAATTCTATTATTTTAAAAACCCATATGCACATAATAAGCTAGGAAGTAAAAAATAATTGTATAATCATTCTTAAACTTTAATGTGGTCACATTACAATAAGTGGCATTACATAAAAAAGCAAAATAACACTTCTACTAACCAACCATTTCAAGGTGATTGGTTCGCCTGGATGTTATCATTAAATTCTTAGTTTTCTACAAATATCACATGACTTTCTTTGTTGCTTGCCAGTGCACTATACCTAGATTCTTTGATATCGTTCAAGCATCCCAACTAAAAAAGTAATGTTAGGCCGAATACAAACCTAAGCATACATCAGACTCCCAATTGTGGAAGTATAAGAGAAACTTTTTATTTGATCTAGCTCTAAATTATTTATTGAGCATTGTCCTTTACTGAATTTATCACCTTTACAAATTGATACATCCTAACTTTAGCAATTTTTCATATTAAATATCTTGAGACCTTTATCAATATAAGTTCTCTAAATAACCCAAGAATGCCACGTGATCTATCATGATGAATTTCTATGACAATAACAAAAGAAGCTTCACAGGGTCTTCATTTCAAAACACCTTGATAGGAAATGTTTAGTCTCATGCAACAATCCGATGTCATTGTTTGCCAGCACTATATCATCAATATACAAGACTAAGAAGGTAAACTTACTCCACTGATTTTAAGATACATACATTGATGAACAATGTTTTCAGAAAAATCAAGAGAGGTTATTACCTTATCAAAAATTTTATTCCATGGTCTGGATGCTTGTTTTAATCCATAAATGGATTTCTTTAACTTGCATACAAGTTGTTCCTTGCCTTTTTCTTCCAAACTTTTTGGTTATTTTATATATATACAATCTCATAAGAATAACTATTTAGAAAGGAAATTTTTACATCTATTTAATACAATTCCAAATCAAAATGAGCTATAAGAGTCATAATCATTCTAAAGAATCTTTCTTTGATACTAGAGAAAAAGTCTAGTATTTAATGTTTTCCAATTGATCATAACCCTTAGTAGCAAGTGTAGCCTTGCATCTTTCCACATTGCCTTTTGCATCTCATTTGGTCTTATAAACCCATTAACATCTTATAGACTTGATTTTTTTTGGCAACTCAACATGATCCCAAACTTTATTTTCCTCCATAAACTTCAGTTCATCCTATATAGCAACATACCATTTATATGCATTGATACTATTGCAAGCCTAACTAAAGGTCATTGGATCATTTTTCATGCCAACATCGAATTCAATTTCTTGTAAAAAAACAATAGTGATTTGGGGAATAGTTGACTTTCTTTCTCTTTGAGATCTCCTTAGAGGAACCTTAGTTTATGGCCCATGATCTACTTTCACATCTTGTTTCAATGTAGGGTGATCTACCATATCATACTAAATAACTAGTAAAGGAACAACAACATGATCTTCCTTAAAATTGACGTTTCGAGGATTCATACTCCCACTGGGTTTCTTATTTTTAGAAACTGCATTTTTTATCTCAGCAATTTTGGTGTTGTGAGAAGGACAATAAAACTTGAAATACTTGGATCTTTCTAGATATCAAATAAAATAACCACTGACTAGTCTTGGACCCAGCTTATTTTCTTGTGGATTACACAATCTAGCCTCACTTTGAGAATCCCAAACATAAAAATGCCTTAAACTAGGCTTTCTACCTATCCATAACTCGAAAGGAGTTTTCGAAATACCTTCCATAGTATTCATCACCAAGATAAGATTTGACTACCAGATTTTTCAATCAAACTAATTTTCTACCTTTGCCTTATAGATTTTGAAGACATCCAAAGCCTCCAAGTTCTCATTTATTAAGAATACATAACCATAAGAAGAAAAGTCATTGATAAAAGTAATAAAATATAGATGAACTCCCCGAGCAAGAGTAGAAAATGGTCCACAAATTTCTGTGAGAATCATTTCTAAAAGTCCTAGACTTCTTAGAGCACCTTTTTTTATTTATTATTAAGTCTTGTATGTTTCCTTTTGATGCAATCTATATATACAAATCTTAAAATCTGCGAAGTCTAGGAAATCAAGAATTCCATCCTTTACTAATCTTTCAATCCTCTCTCTTGAGATATGTTTTAGTCGTCTATGTTTAATACCAATAGAAGAATTCTCTTTCACAAGTCCACGTTTGACACCAATATTACCTCACATATGTAGAGATATCAAAACTTGAGTATACACAAGGTCAAGGTTCAATTTGTACTAACCACCTCATAAAATACCATTTCTAACAATAGATAAGTCATAGGACAATGAATATTTTCCTTCCCAAAGTTAAAAGAGTAATCACAAGCATCTAGTCTTGAGACAAACATGTTTCTTCTAATAAAAGGTACATAAATAATATCTTTCAAATCTAATATATATATATATATATATATATATATATATATATATTAATTTAAGTCTATATAGTCATATTGCTTCAACTTTTGCTATCTCGCCATTCCCCATATAGATGTCCTTCTCTCAATCACTTGGTTTCATGTTGCTTTGAAATCCCTTCATAGAGTTACTAATATGAATTGTGACTCCAATGTCTATCCACCAAGAATTTTTTGGTGCATAAACTAGATTAGATTCAAAAGTTAGGGTACTGTCTTTCTTCTTATCTGACAACTTCTTATACTTAAAGCAATCATTTTTCATGTATCCTGTCTTCTGACAAAAAAAAAGCAAAATATGTCTTTCTTTTCTATTTTCTATTTTGTATCCATAATTATTTTAGGTTTCTTAGTAATGCCTTTCACTACATTGTTTTTCTTAAACTTTATTTTTTTCGTCCTATCGAAACTAAGTAGGGACTTTTTTTTTTAAATCTATCATCCTCTTGTGAGCACATGGAAATAAGGTCATTCAAACTTCATTTCACCTTATATGTAATATATGTAATCTTTAATTGGCCAAAATGAAAAGGTAGAAAATTAAGAATGTGATTAACCAAAAAGGCTTCAAATAAGTCCATTTTCAAAACTTTTAATTGAGAAGAGAGGTTAGATATTCCCATAATGTACTCAAGTATATTTTCAAAACCACCATACCTAATATTAATCAACTTACTCAGTAACCTTTTTTTTTTTCCTGCTTTGTTAGATTTCTAAAATTGTTCTCCAAAAGTGGTCATAAATTTTTTATTTTATTTTTTGCATTACCCACTTCTTCAAAGCTACCCAGTATAGTTTCTAAGATTATATGCTTCATTATCATGATTTCCATACAATTAAGAATCTTAATAATCGTATTGCAATCACCTTTCAAAATGACTAGAATTTTGGCATTCTCTTGAGATAGTTCCAATCCCAAATAAAAATATTAAGCTTTTGTTTCCTCAGCTAAACGTGTAAGCAAAGCTTTGGATTTACCTTTTAGAAAATTACCATTGTGATCTCTAGAAATAGTTGCTACGGCAAATGCTTTCCATGTGACCCCATCCACATTAATTTTAATCAATTTTGTTGGTGGAGTCTATTAATTAGAAGAGTCCCCTAGCTTGGTTTGACTTTTCCAAATATATCACAAAAGTAAAGCACCTATGCGTATTAGAAAATGTGATTAGGGAGATAAAAGCCAACTTCGAATCAACTTTTTTAATGATTTTTTTCATGGATACATAGTACTAAAGGTGATCCAAACCAACAACTTGAGCTAATTCACAACTAAAAAATAGTTGATCCATCTTTTCTTCTTCCAAGCCACGTACCAAACATGTTGAGTCAATTCCTTGACTAACTTTTGAGTGGTTACCTTGTAAGGGGAGAACATCATGTAGGTAATGCCAATGAAACAACTGTACTCTTGGCAAAATATTCTTTACTTTCCATAGCTTGACATTTAAACCTACAACTGCACTTGAGAAAGCTCATTTTGCATCTTGAATCAATTTATAAACTGATTTGGCTATTAGTTTATTGGAAGGAGTTTTGAACCAAATGAGAGTATCTTCATGACACTTTATCCCTTGACTGAGATATCTCCTCAAAATTGCATCTAATAGAGGAGATGGAAAATTTGTCTAATGGCCTCTTTAATCTAAGTTCTTGGTTTTGAATGAAGAAGTTCATTTACTTTCTTGAATGGGGCTCTATTCGAATTTTCTCCTGCCATAAAAGTTGTTATCCTTGGAACCCATGGATTATCCCAAATATGTAAGCTCATGTCATTACCAACAACTGAATAAGTTCCCCTCCTTTCAAGACATCTCTCCGCACTTCATAATATCTGTCCAAGTCCTTGATGCATCTTTTGCACATTTTCTATTCCAAAATAATTGATTGCATATGAACATGTGTTGTTGTCCGTATTGCATATAAATAACCTACTTTTCAAGAATCTAAAGCCCCATCCTAAAAGAGAATGTGATATTAACATTAGATGACCAATAATTATGTCCATCCACCCCAAATTTTCTATTCAAGTAAACTTGTAATTTTTTATGATTTTAATTGGTTTTGTATTTATCATTTATATTTCTTGCATATTTGATTGAATCTATACAAATGTAATTAACTAATTAATGGTATCAATACATTTAGAAAATTCATTGTAAAATTTTAACTTATTATGAAAACATCCATGTCAATGGCTACTGAATTGAATGCTCATGTGGATGAAGGAGATCATAAGTGTTAGAGGAATTTGTCAAAAGCATAGAATGCTTTTGAAAAAACTTTCTTCAAAAGATAAAGAGAAGCAAAAGCTTAGCTGTTAGCATTTTGTAGAAAATTACATAGCCAATAGTAGGTGTAGATCATCTTCACACTCTAGACCCTCTATAGCTATTAAACTACAATTTAATGTGTCGTGATTGTCTACAATGTGGCACATAGATGAAAAAATGCCTGCCTAAATTTGGTGTTTTTATCTACATGTCACATTGTAGACAATTGCAACATGTTAATAGTAGTTTAACAGTTTTGGAAGATTCTGAGTGTCATCTTCATCATCATATACTAATTTCCTTAAAGGTCTGACATAATAATACAAAGTTTTATTTTGACTAAGACCTTCATAAATGAATCTACAGAGTCACAAATTCATGAAAGACTTAGTTTATGGAGAGATCTGGTTGGTGATTATAAATAATGAGTACGCATTTAGGATGATTGATGATTTGGGTTTTAGACATGTCCCGGGTGGTGCATGTTCTCAGTTTAAAATATTAAGATCAAATACAATTTAAAAGACATTTTAACTATTTATACAAAGAGAAAAATTCCTTGTGGATTCAATGAAACAATTCCTAGATAGGTTTGATGTAGGACATGGAGAAGGACTTGAAAGAGAGAGAGAGAGAGAGAGAGAGAGAGAGAGAAGGTCAAAGAGGCATTGAGGATGAGGTTTCACGGTTTCCTACTTAAGATAAACATTTTTTTTATTTGTATCCAAGTTTATTCTTATTGCATTAGAGTAGTTTTTATTAAATAGGGTTATTAAGTATTTTTCAAATTTTTAGATAAGAATTAAAAGTAGCTTGTTACTTAAGGTTCTCTTAACGTGTGAGATATTGAATTATTGAAATTTATTTAATATTTTTTTTAGTAAAAAGGGTATTTCTTTCTTTTTCTTCCTTGTAGATTCAAAAAAATTTCTGGTTTTTGTTATTTGAGATTTCAATGGTGTTTGCAATCAACTTGTGTTGTTGTGCTAAGCGTTATCAGAGCCCAAGTTCAATGGTGTTTGAACCTAATTCGTAGTGGAGCAATGTCTTTGAACAACAATAATCTTTTGGACCCTAGAGAATTCCATGGTGAAGATGGCAACGTTTGAGGCCTTTCAATGGAAAAATCAATAAGCGTCGCAAGAGATGCATGATGCTATTACTTGTTTGACAGGGACTATTACATGCAATCAGATTGGTGGCTATGAACAACCTACACAAAGAGAGGAGCCTCATAGATGGAAACCCTATAAGGTACAACCCATAATTAATCGTCAAGCTACAACCATGAGGGAAAATGATTCTAGTGATGATGAGGTAGACGCCATTCTTTTAGAACACGGTGGTGGCCGACCAAATCAAGATTATAGGCTTAAGGTCAATTTACCTACCTTCAATGGTCAGTTACACATTATATATTTTCTTGATTGGGTTTATGAAGTTAAAAGATTTTTTGAATTTATAGAAATCCCAGAAGAGAATAAGGTAATATTGGTGGCATATATATTAAAGGGAGGAGCTTCTACATTGTGGGATAAACTTCAACTTATGTGTACCTAGAAATCAAAAACACCATCACACACATGGAGAAAAATGAAACAATTGATGAAAGCAAGATTCCTACCACCTAATTATTATCAAGTATTATTTCAATAGTACCAAAATCATCGGTAAGGGTTTTGACCAATGAAGGATTATGCCAAGGAATTTGATCGCTTATGCACACAATGATTTGGTAAAAACTAAAATGCAACACATGTCAAGATTCACTGGTGGGTTACCTTAAGCAATTTAGGATTGGATTACTATGTAACTACTTTGCACTCTTAATGAAACTATCAAGCTTGCAACTATGGCTGAATCACAATTGAATCAGTCATCAATAGTGGTTCACAAATGGATGGAGAACCTACTGCAGTTGAAATTTCACAAGAGTCATCATCATTAAGTCATGGAAGAAATTCTTACAAAGAGAGGACACGTCCTTCTATAAACATGAGCCAAGAACAAGTTAGTGGGACATCAAAATCAAATACTTTCATTGGTGCTCAAGATTCTTCTAGAAATTCATATGTTCCACTTATGCCAATAAAGTGTTATAAGTGTGATCAATCTGGGCATAGATCCAACCAATGCCTTGAACGGTGAGTATTTAATTTGACAGTGCAAAGTGAAGAACCAAATGATGATCAATCATAATGGCATGAAGAGGATGATGATGATTTTGGAAATGACCAAGAAGATAATAAATGGACTTACAAAGATGATGGAGTGGTCTTTATTATAAAGATTGATGGAGTGGGGCCACTTCCTATGAGAATTGAGCTAAGTTCACTAAAGCGGTCATGAAAACCAGGAATGATGCAATGCCGAAAAGTGTTAAACCTTATAGAATGAAAATGTTTGAAAAAATTAGATGTGGATAATAGACTTAGTAGATTTATATAAATGGAGAATGGTTTAAAAGAGTTACTTACCAAGCTTCAATAAACTCTAACTTGTATATCCTAAGTATCGGTTCAAAGTTCAAATGACATCAGTATCACTGCATTCAATTTTTGCTGGTTCAAATCTAAATTGAATTATTTTAATATTTTAAATTTGTGGAGGGATTGTTGTATTAAAGATTCAATAATTGAATCTTTATAGGTTCGATTTATCAAAAGGACTTCAATCGATCGATTGAGAATTCCTTGATCAATCAAACTTATTAGGGTTAAAATCACATTATGCCCGATACAAACCATTTCAACCCTAAGAAACTTTTGAGATCGTAAAAAAATAACCATTGCGAAAACTTATGATTATTCATAGGAAAAAGTGTAGAATGTGTCTATAGATAATAATATGCGATTATTTGTGTAAAAGGGTGTTTAAAATGTCTGTAGACACATATAAAAGTGTCTCTACAAAATCTATAAATAAAGGGAATGACCCATGTTAAGAATATACTATGAAATTTTATTCCTCTCTCTCTCTCTCTCTCTCTCTCTCTCTCTCTCTCTCTCTTCTCTGTTATCTTTCTTTGTAAACGTTTTGAGTTTTTGGATTTTTATTTCATTGGATTTGAATCACACTCATTTCCATTTGTTGTGGATCTTCTTATGTTGCATGGGTCCAAGAAGATCGTGTCATTGAATTATGTGATGGTCGTTAGAGAAGACCTACCACATCAAAATAAAGGGAGGCAAATATCGTTAAGGATAGTGTCTACTGGGATGCTTCAACACAAATCAATAAGAGTCTTCTAATTCTGCTTCTTTCTTTTAATTTTACTAATAATTTGTGTTATTATTTGCAAATTTTAATTTCTATTTGTTGAAACTGAAATAGTGAATTACGTAGTATTTTGATTGTGGAAATGCAAATTAGATATCCTGATTATATAACATCTGTATTTGTTGTTAATTTGCATATCCTATTTATATTTTATTATCATTGTTTAACAGCATATCTAATAAAACTGAAGGACCAATTTTATAAGCCTTCTATTTGACCAGCCATGCTTTATGGAGCAAAATGATAGGCAATCAAAAAATAACACATTAATGGAATGAGTGCAGCTGAGATGAGACTGTTGAGATGGATGGTTGGCAAGGAAAGAGAGGATTTAGTTCACCATTTGAATTTATAAAAATCTTAATTCCACTTCGTGTCCAAACCTAGGTTGTAGTACTATTCCATTGAGTAAATTTTATGGTAATATGTTGATAATTCAAGTTAAAACATTTTTAAGAGAGCCTGGCTGTTATTTTGGCAAAAAAACTTTAGACTACTAACTATATCAATATCCCAGCCAGATATAAATCCTGGGGGGTTGGGTATACTTTATATGTCCCATTTTTTGCAAAACAGCTATAACCATTGATTGGAAGAGACAATTTATCTTATTTAATTTAAGTCAACTGAATTTAACTTCCCTTGTTCTTCATTCCAAAAGCAATTCACCAACAAGTCAACTAGTGTAAGGAGTAAAAGAGTCAGCTAAACGAATTTTGCCAAATTCGTTTCAATCCTGTGTACACAATATAGATTGCTAAATCCTTGTGTCAATCCTATGTACACATTGTACAGATATGCACAACACATTTTGATAGCAGCACATCATACCAAATATGCACAACACAGCTTGATAGAAGAATATCATAACAAATATGTATATTTGATTTTATTCTTTGAATATTTTCTATATCTTGTCATTTCCATCTATGGAAGGAGAGTTGTACAAAATATTGTAAACAGCTCACTACTTCGGCCTATATAATGCATTGACCTGCTCACATTAAGGCATGCTCCTCAATCCCTTTTCTATTTTGTCAAACTTTCAAGAAGGACCTCAATCATTCCATTAGTTAATTTAAGTCAACTGGATTTAACTTCCCTTGTTCTTCATTCCAAAAGCAATTCACCAAGAAGTCATTCCCAACCTGCCCTAGGCACATAGACGAGACGAAGTAGTAATGTTTCTTAAGAAATATTTATCGTGATTTTATCGTACTTTTGTATTTGTCAAGTATGGACATGCATACATAGAATGGACATGTCAAAAATATCAAACAAATATTGAAATTATAAAATATAGTCAACGAAAGATCAAATTTAGGTTTGGGTGCGAAAGTGGAGCATCAGGGTTTGTGGGTATAAGAATGCTAAAATTGCAAAGCTCCTTACTAAACCAGAAAAATTTTCCTAGAAAACCTGGAAAGCCGTCCTTTCTCAATAGCCAAAAACGTCAGCCTTGGAAAACTTTCCTTTTGTTTGGTCATTGAAATTGACTCTTTACCTTTTACAACACACTGAAATGAGTGCCAATGTCAACTCCTCACCTCCAAGTTGAAAAATTCACCAAAAGAAGTTAATGAATTGATCAAATTGATTTGATACCACTAGTTGCAGTCCATGAGCGAGCCATATACACTGAACCTGAAAATATCCTTAGTCAGGGAGGGAGTATCTAGATAGGGAATAGAGTTGTAGTGTTCATGCTCTAGTTCTTTTCACCTAGAACTTCCATTCCCCCATGGGAACTTGTTTTTTCCAAAACCAAAGCTGCACTGAAGCAGACTTTTGGAAGTTGGAACAACCTTTGCCCATGTTCCAGGCCCTGGCATTTAGCAGGCTCCACCTTGAATTGAATCCCAATGGCCCGGTCACCCATGTGGTTCCTCTATATAAACAGTTGAAACTCATGCTGCGCAGGACACTCCAAGGAGCCAATAAATTTCTGTTGAACAATCTGTACAGTTTGCTTTATTTGTTTGATGTGCTAATATCTTTACTAATACGCTTATTGCTTGAATGTTAGTCAATGGGTAGAACCTTCTCAATCCCCTCTAGTTATGTGGGTCCCTCAGTACCTCATACAAAAGTTCAAGTCCATGCCACAAAATTAAATATTTGTAGAGCCATCCTTGCCTCTTGGGTGGAGACACAAGCTCGTGGGAAGCTGGGAAAGGGATCACAAGCTTCCAAAACTTCAATTCAACACCTAATTTTATGATAATCGGGAGTAGTTACACTTTAGTCTATATAAATTTAGAAGTTGTGTAACCTTTTTAATTCTCAGGAAATACCCAATTTCATGTTAGATATCTTTTTTTTTGAATATTTCATGTTCACCATTTGCTTGTTAAGTTTCCAGATTAACTTCAATTTCTTCTCTTTAACTTTGTGGACAAAAGAAAGTGAAGCTAAAAAAAAAAATTCAATCACTTGATTTGCTTCATTCCAAGTATGCAGCATATCCCTATCTCCAAGTATGATGCAATATTTAGTATAAACCCATATTATTCCCCTCTGCTGCCATATCTCTGCATTCTTAATGAATTGTACACTAGGAAAATATTTGTAGAGTAGGTGGCGTGAATTCAACCGAGGCTCTTAATGTCCATGTTAGACTCTAACAAGGAACCACCATTGGTTACCGATTTTAGTAAATAGGGTTGCTTTGGGCATAAAAACCCATGTTTAAATGTGAGTGTGTTTAAGGGTTCTTCTCTTAAACCATGAAAAAGGGGCTTTGGTAGAGAACAGACAGCTGCAAGTTCTTGTAATCTCCAGTTTTTTCATAGTGAAATCTCTCTTGATCGTCTTTGCCCATGGATGTAGGCTTTAAGCTGAACCACGTTAAATCATCTTGTACTTTGTGGGAGTTTGTTGTTGGCATTAATTTCTTTTTCTATATTTGTTGCATACAATCCCAAATCTAGGCTTCCGCACAACAAGCTGGTATTAGAGCCTGAGGTTATGACTGGGATTTTTCGTCATGGCTGCAAGGTACGAAGTGAAGAAATTCGACGAGCATAACAACTTCAGTCTATGACGCTTGAAGATGCGTGCGTTGTTGGTTCAACAAGGACTAGCTAAAGCTTTGATGGAGAAGGAAAAACTTCATGTGATGATGTCAGACGACGACAAAGAGGAACTCAACCTCAAGGCACTTTATGCAATTCAGTTGTGCCTAGCCGATGAGGTGTTGCGAGAGGTTGTAGAAGAGGTGTCTACAGCTGGGATGAGGCTCAAGTTGGAGAGCATGTACATGACCAGGTCTCTCACAAATAGGTTGTATTTGAAATAACGCCTCTACACATTGAAAATGAGAGAATGTATATCCCTGAAAGTTCATTTAGACGATTTAATAAATCATTATGGATTTGAAAAACATAGATATTAAGATTGATGATGATGATCAAGCTATCATTGTTTTGTGCTCTTTACCTATATCATATGAACACTTTATTACAACCTTACTCTATGGAAATGATATCATCTCTATGAAAGATGTTAAAACATCCTTGCATTATAGGGAATTGAGGAAGAAGGTATCTGGAGAAGAGGGTGAGGAACATGAAGAATGTTGTTTACAGGAGGAAGAATAAAGAAAAAAATGTTTTGAAAGTAATAAAGGTCAGTTTAGATCTAAGTCTAGATGAAATGGAAAGATGCGGTACTTTCGTTGCAAAGAATATGATCACATGAAAAGGGATTGTTTAAAGTGTGTTGACAGGAAGAAAGGTGATAGTCATAGTACAATGTTGGCAGAAGAACAAGAGAAGTACATTAGAGATGTTCTTACATCTCCAAAGGTATAAACACATTTTCTCATGATGAATGGATATTAGATTTAAGTTGTCTTATTCATATTTGCTCTAAGAAAGAATATTTTAATATGTTCCAAGAAAAGAAGACAGGTTTTGTTTCTTTGAGTGACGGGTGTACTTGTAACGTCACAGGTATTGGGACAATGAAGATCAAGATGTTTGATGGAGTGGTTCATACTTTGGATGGTGTGGCATATGTTCTAAAAATGCGAAGGAATTTGATATCTTTAGGTCGGTTGGACTCCAAGGGTTAAAGGTACTTATTGCAGGTAGAGCCATGGAAATCACATGTGATTGTTTGGTCATGATGAAGGGAGAAAAATGTGTTGATAGTTTATATCATCTGATAAAAAATACAGTGATTGATGGTGTTTCTTTGACCTTGACAGGTAGTTGAAAATAGGGTGCACGAAATAATCAGCATTGTTGTAGGGTCTCTTTTGCGGATGCAACAAAGAGAGGTGATGGAGGTTTCCAGGCAGCAGATGATAGTGAAGAGGTTCATGTGATTGGAGAGGACAGATCGATGTCCCTTTTTAGATTTGACTAGACGAGTTAGCTCGGGGTAGTTACACATATGGATTGGCTGTGTTATGATTGAGTTGGATAGTGTCAAGACCGAATTGATTTGATGGTATATGTAGTGGTGGTTCTTCAAGGCCAATAGTTGTTTATGGTGATAGAAAACAAGTTACAATTCAGATTCGAGGTGGAGGTGCATTTCAGGTATATATGGCATAGAGTTCTATAAAAATGACAAGTACAAGTTTTTTTCAAAGTGATTTCAAAATGTAAGCAAAGGTTGAGTGTGGTGCACATGTCAGAGTTACCTTTTAGGGTTGTGTGGAGAAGATGTAGTAGAGTTTTCTATACTATGTAGTCTTGGTAGAATTCAAGCCAAAGTGGAGATTTGTAGAGTCGATGGCGTGCATTCAACTGACGCTCTTAATGTTTATGTTAGACTCTCACATGGAACCACCATTGGTTACCAATTTTTGGTAAGTAGGGTTGCTTAATTTGGGTATAAAAACCCATGTTTAAACGTGGGTGTGTTTAAGGGTTCTTCTCTTAAACCATGAAAAAGGGGTTTTGGTAGAGAAGAGGCAGCTGCAAGTTCTTGTAATCTCCAACTTTCTCATAGGGAAATCTCTTTTGATCATCTTTGCCTGTGGATGTAGGCTTTAAAATGAACCACATTCATCTTGTGTTTTGTGAGTGTTTACTGTTTGCATTAATTTCTTCTTCTATATCTTCTTCTATATTTGCTGCGTACGATCCCGAATCTAGGCTTCCGCACAACAATATTTGTAGGCCACAATCTAAGGAAAGGATTAATGGTCCATGGACTTCAAACTCAACAAACAACACTATAAGTTCTTTCATTAGTTCTAAGAATGCCTCAATAGCTTTCGGTTTATCCACCTAAAATCAAAGACTCCTTCATACAATGCCAAAGTAAGTATGTTTCAGTACTCATTATCTTAACCACGTACTTCAGTCAACTCTTCCAACAGTCATGGATTTGAATACTATTTCATTTTGGAGCTGTATGTTTGTGTAAACCATTTCTACCTACAATGCACCAACTCAAAATCAATCATAGAGTTTGGTTGAGCGGGTGGTAGAATGACACGTTGGCCCATCAATCATTTAGTGGGCCATTACTTGGTGGGGAACCTATTGAATGTATTATTTATCGGAAAAAATATGTTTTATTGGTGAAAACTTACGATCCATCTATTACCGTCCAAGCATGAGATGATTCTTCCATTGAAAGTTAAATATGATTAAAAGACAGGATTGGAAGTTAGGATCACAGGATCGCCATTGTTACTCAGTTATCGCTGCCAACCTGTGGCTCACCAAGTTGTGATTAATGAATTGGTGCAGCTACATATACAAGGTCCACAGATTATACCATTGGGTTTTTTTTTCCCCGATAAGTAAAAGTATTATACCATTGATTTTAAACATGTCTTCATTGAATCTACGACATTGTTGAGCAACCTTCAACCCACCAATTATAATTAAGAAAGATGAAGATCTAGTGCACTTCCGAATGATCCTTACTCCTATTAATCAATGCAGCACTATACTCCCATGCACCCTCCCTTTATATTCAGTTGCTTCAAAGTGAGCTAAAGGATCGGGGATAGAAAATTGATTAGCTTAAAGATCTTGAGATTAATAATTTTTATTTATTTATTTTGCAAGTCACTTGACTTTCAAATTGATGGTTTTTCTTTTGGTCTCTTATAGTTGGTTTTGTTTGAGGGATTTAAGCCTTTGCAATTGATTTTTGCAACTAGATTGGGAAGATGTGCAAATTTTGGGGTATGAAAAGAGTGGATTCTTAGAATTTATGTTTTGGTGTTTTTGATGCAATGAGCGATTTAAATGAATCCAGCTAACTGATTAAACACATCCTTCCAACAATCTTGTTGATTTTCATAAAAGAAAATTGTAAACACAAATTTCGTGTGTAAATTCGCAACACGAAATAAATGTAACAAATTCAATAAATGAATATTTGTAATAAATGAATGGAACACAACTCTTTGATTTTACACTCTTTCACAAAAAGAGTAAACCTCTGATTCCTTGTCGACGGAATCCAAGGGTCTGACGTTATGTATCTTAGATTGGTGTTGATGGTGTTTGACTACAGGAGAATCACTTTTCTTTGGGGCTTCGCGTTTTATCTAAAAAGGAAAGAACCACTATGAATCTTGCTCTCAGGACTAGATTTGTGGCGTATCTCTGAGATGCAAGAAGTCTTCTTCTCTCTAATAATGAATTTGTTGTTGATGAAAAGACTAGAAAGTATGCCTTGAGTCTTCAAACCTTTGGAGAGCTATGAAGATGTTTTGGAGTCTTCTTCTCTCTACAACTTCTTCCTTCAAGTCTTTTGTCAAAGGTCCTCTCTTTATGTAAAAGAGGAGTATGTACAGACTTAGAGTTAGAATCTTGTCAAAACCCTGGATTAGGTGTTAATTGGATGTTCTTACCCATTTTAGCCTAAAAGAGTGATTGCACATTTCTTGTTTAAAGATAAGTGCGATTTATGGAATTATTTGTATTCCATGAGTGACATAACTTTCTTTCTTTACCCAAGAGAATCTAGATTTGATTTTATTCAAACCTCTCTCATGTGGGTCCCATGCCAGCTGTTTGGGCTAGCTAATAGATTAAAGACTTATGGGCTTGATAGTCTTATGGGTCATTGTTTGGAAACCTAGACCAGGCCCACTAGACTTGTCCATGCATTTGGGCTTACTTTAAGAATATGAGGCCATATATACCTTTTGGATATGTTGTGAGGGTAAAAACCCCTTTTCGTAATTCACACAAAGTTTGAGTGTCTACAAATGCCCCATCAAGGATGTGTTAATGGGGAATGCATGCAACGCAGTCAAAGCAATGCATCCTTGACCTTCTTGTTGTCGAGGGTTCAAATGTAGCTAATGACAACACCTTCTCTCCACTTTTATTTTTTTAACTTTTACTTTTGACTTCAAGTCAGTCCAATGTAAGACACTGTGTCATCTTTAGAAAAGAGCACAACCATCCCCAATCTTGTTTGTTCTTTGGTCATGATGGCATCATCAACGACATCTTAGCCATGTGATTTAGTTAATTCTCCACTTTAGGTACTGCATTCTGAGGTCAAGTGTAACATCTTATGGCCTAATTGAAAGTAGAAGAAAAAAAAAAAGATAATGTTAACTCCTACTTTGAGATCTTGGTTGGTTGCCGGTGGACCACGAGCTAATTCTACATCTTGGTTATGATCTGTGCTTGTAGGACCTTAACACTTGTGTTGGACACACTCACTCATTTTTTTATGCATTTGATTGTGCCTACTATGGGCTACTACTGACCAACAGTATGTGGTAGCTTTTGCCTTCTGTATGAGAAAACGCGACATCCACATTTCCTAAACAAAATTAAGAGAAAAACTTCTTGTATCACCACTCCTTACAAGTATCAACCGGGTGTATGCGGAATTAGAAACCGTGAAAGAAGAAAGTAAATATAATAAAATAAGAAAATTTCATCTCACAAATCACCACTTTCCATCTTCACTGCTGTGAATCTGTAGTTGGAAGCCCTCATTTCTATTTTATAAATTTAAAACCTTGAGAGTTTCTTAATTAAAGAAATGCTGGAGTGCATTGTTGCGGGAGAAAAAAAAATTCGATGGAGCATGTCACCCACAGGCGAAGCACTTGGTGGAGTCGATTCGCGAAGTTATCACACCTAATCCACGAAAAATGTTTCGCACTTAGTGATGCCATAGATTGAACGCCATCGACGGTTATGGATGCGATAGCCTTTGTGACCGAACCATAAATCCGACCCACTCAGTCCTCTTATTTCGTCTTTTCTTCAAACTAACAAGAGATCACAGAGAGAGGCAGCCTCATCTTGCTAGACACTTAAGAAACCTGGTGGGTCTCCATCTTCCTCCGTTGTTTATGCTACTAGAAACAGAAAGTTTTCTTTCCACAAGAGCATACGAACGTATTCACCGTATTTGATTACTATTCGCCATGGACAAAAGGCGATTGTCTTCCCCTAAAAAAATCACCACATTCTTACTAACCCACGCATGGAACTTCTCGTGATTTCTTGTAAGCCGCAAGTCTTGGAATCATTCTGGGAGGCAAATGAGGTATGTTTTATTTCTTTGCTTCTTAATTTGTTTTGTTGCTTTTTGCAAATCACATTAGATTCCATGCACTATGTATGTTGACACGTTTTGACGCACCCTGGATTATCTGCTTGCCTTGTTGAACCTAGTTTTTTTTTCGTCAGTATCCTCACCAATTTCTCCCAAGCGGGCCCCATTCTTCGATGGGACTATTCATTCCCTGAACTCACCTCTTGTAAAACAAAACAAAGCTCCACCATCTCTGATTTGTAGTGGGGTGGTGGTACTGTTGAGTTGATGAGGTCTATTGTTGGGAAGACTGAACCTTGAAGTCAAACTCGTGCATTGGTTGCTATTGTTGCTATTATTGTTGAAAATACCACCACTTTTGCTAACCTTTGTAATAGTGCAACAATGCTTTGGGGCTTGCCACTCCACAAGATGAGCTATTAGAAGTTGGCCTGCTAATCGAGACTTAAGTCGTGGAGCTTGATAGGTGGGCATTATATGTTGAAGTATTACTTGGATTTACGCCCACTATGGTTTCATAACCTTTACCTTCAATTGGCATCCTTATTGCTATGAATGCTGATGCCAAGGATGATATAAGATCTCACACTATTAAATCTAAGGAAACATGCCCAACTGCTTTCATATCTAATGATGGAGCAATCTTTGGCTAAAGATTATCAATTGAAAGTTTTGGATAATGTTCGTACATCATTGGGTTCTTGTGGCAATGTATGGATTGATCAACTTGTTATGGCTCTATTCCAAACTCAACTTGAAGGGGCCACGAATCCAGCAATACTTGATACACCTATTATATCTATTAGTGAACACACCAATGTTGTTATTAAGTTCAACGAGCCACAACCATCTTTTCAGACAATGGAAAAATTAATTTATTCCAATAACAAGCCCTCTCAACTCTCTATTTGCTAGGGAGAAATTCAATTTGGTGTAGTTACATCTACCATCATTCTACCTCCTGGCAGTCGTGTTATTTTAAATGGATTTGTGCCTCACCTTACCATATTTTACCCTCCAGAGCATTTTACTAGTAGTGGTCCTGCATCCCTTTAGATGATTACTGAAACAAATTTGGAATAAACATTCCAATTGATAGAGATCTTAATATTATTGTTATTGCAGGTTATCGCCAAGCAGTTGAAATTATAGTTGTCCTTGCAATGGTGAAGAGGCAAACTTCTTAGTCCATTATATATTTCTTTGATGCAGCGTAAACATAAATGCTATCCGAATTTTCATTCCAAATGGTATCTTGTCCTAGCCGAAGATATTAAATGTGCATAACTATGCTTGAGATCTCAGAGCTGCTCCATGCTCGTGTCTTCTTGTAATGCATTTTTATGGAAGAAGCATCTTTCCAAAAGCCACTATAAGCCAGTGCTGCTTCTTGTCTCTTTTCTGAAGTGGTTATTATTCATTGATTTAGCCCTTGCAACTTGATGTTTGAGGAAGATTTGTTTTACTTTACAGACTCATCATGACTTCTGAGAAGGTAACGTTTTAATTTCAAGTATAGAATTGCTATGTATCTTGCTTCTCCTCTTGTGTGCCTCTTTGTAGGAAAGTCCTACAGCCAAAACTTTCAGAGAGAAGATTCATCAATACTATTGTTTGTCTTCCAGCAGGAAGATGGTTCACATCGTCACCTTATTTTGATAGTGGACATGTTCCACAAGGTTAAATGCGAGTGATCTTGGAAATAGACGTGGTGTCCTCTATCTTCCAGTAGGATGGAGGTATTCATTGTGACTTGCCTCAACAGTGGATTTGTTCCACAGGTTGAAGTATGGTGATCTTGAAAATGGGATATTGGTGCCAGATTTCAGAGCATGTTGAGCATCCTTCAACCTTTATATTCTTCATAGAGAAGATTCGCCAATACTGTTGTCCATTTTCCAACAGGATGATGCTTCACATCATCACCTTGTTTTGATAGTGGGCATGTTCCGCAAGTTCAAATGCGGGTGATCCTGGAGATAGACGTGGTGTCCTCTATCTTCCAGCAAGATGGGGGTATTCATTGTCATTTACCTCAATAGTGGACATGTTCCATAGGTTGAGGTATGGTGATCCTGGAAACAGGGTATTGGTGCCAGATTTCAGAGCACGTTGCACCCTTGAGGTAAAATTATAAAAGTATATTGTTATCTTTATTGAATTTCTTCTTAAGATGTTCTTTCTAACTTCAGAGTTCGAGATAGGTTCTTTAGAAAATTTATTATAGCCAATACATGATTGAGATGAGTTATGGCTCAAGATTCCTCTCATTTTCTTGTCAGAGATTTTATATAGTCAAAGAAACAATAAGGGGTCTATCATACTTCCCCTAGATTTTCTAAACACCATCTCATATGGCAACCTATAATTTTGCACAGGTATGCATCTTTTTTTGTGTGCAGATGTGGCCAAACTTAAAGTAGTGTCATGAGTTTCTTATAGACCAAAAAGTCGGATCAAACCATAATGCAGTTCAAAACATACTCTACTTCTTGCATTGATTGCACTTTCAGATGTTGGATTTTATTTGGTCATGCACAGTTTATGCTCATGTGGGCTAGGAGTTATATAAGATTTCTTTTTTGTTTGAGCCGTATACAGTTTATACTCTTGCGGGCCAGGAGTGTGGTGGGAAACCTAAGATGTTGGGTTCTATTTTTTCATAAGCAGTTCATGCTCATGCGGGCCAGGAGCAGTACAAGGTTTTTTTTTGTTTGGGCCGTACACAGTTTATACTCTTGTGGGCCAGGAGTTTGGTGAAAGAACCCGAGATGTTGGGTCCTATTTTCTATATATAGTTTTTGTTCATGCGGGCTAAGAGTTATACAAGATTTTTAGGGATAGTATCTCTTGAGAAACTTCCCATTGATGGGGCCAAGACGCAGTCCTTTTAGTGTGATGAGGAGATATGAGTCATTGGAGTAGACTTCTCTTACCACATGTAGTCTGTCCCACTTTAGATCCAACTTCTTTCCCGAACGGTGAGACAAAATGATGGGTCGCTAAACTGCAAGCACCAAGTCCCTAACTTGAAAAGATTTGGGCCGAACTTTCTTGTTGAATGCACGAGAGAGGCGAGCCTGGTAGCATTCCAGTCTTTGTTGTGCTTCCAACCTCTTTTCATTTAGTGCCTCGAGTTCTTCAAGCTGCAGCCTTGCATTTTCATCCTTTGTAAGCCCTTCTTGGATAGCAATCCGCAGTGATGGGATTTGACATTCTAGTGGAAGAACGGCTTCTACACCATACACCAAGGCATAAGGTGTAGAGTGGGTAGGAGTTTGGAATGATGTGTGATATGCCCATAATGCTTCTCCAATTCGCTCATGCTAATCTTTCTTCGACTTGGACACCGTCTTTTTGAGTAGCTTGCAGAGAGTCTTGTTGATCGCTTCAGCAAGTCCATTGGCAAGAGCATTGTACATAGTAGAAAGCCGCTACTTTATCCCAAACTTTTCATAGAATTGGTCTATCAAGTTGTTCTTGAATGACTTTTCATTATCTATGATAATGTACCATGATTCCATAGCGGAAGACAATGTGATTCTTGATGAATTGTACCACAGTCTCTTTATTTACCTCCTTAAGGGGGACAACTTCAGCCCACTTTGAGAAATAGTCTGTTGCAGCCAGGATGTAGAGATGTTATTTTGATGACTTTGGGAGTGGACCAACTACATTATTTCCCCACCTATCAAATGGCCAGGAGGCAACCATAGGATGCAGTGGTTCTGGAGGTTGACGAATGTAATCTCTATGGAATTGACATGCTTGGCACCACTTCGCATATTTCATCGAATCTTTCACCATTATTGGCCAGTAAAACCCCATCCTCTTCAATTGTTTATGGAGTATTAGTCTAGATTGACGTGCTCCATATACTCTTGAATGTGCATCCTCAAGGGCTCCTTGAACTTCATTATTTCCAAGACATCTCATGAAAACGTCATTGAAAGAATGACGATAAAGTTGACCATTAAAGTATAAAAACCAAAGCGCATGTCGTCGTATTTCGGTCCTATGCTTTAGGTCATCTAGTAGCTTCTCATATTGCAAGTAGTCGATGAGTGGTTGCCTCCAGTCTTCAATTTTAATTTCAAACACAGAGACAACATTACTGTGTTGATATTCATCCCCAAAGTATGCCAAATGGGGTAGTACCCATCATCGACAAATAGGAGTAGTGGTTGCTTCTTCTTCAGCCGAGGCCAAAGTAGCTAGGAGATTTGCTAAGGCATCCACCTATTTATTCTCATTTCTTAGCACATGCCTAATGGTGATATCTTCAAATTGTTCCAAAAGCTGACAAGCATAACCATGGTATGGAATCAAGTATGGTTTTCGTACATCATACTCTATTAAGAGTTAATTTATAATAAGTTGAGAATCTCCATATACATTGAACTGGTAAAGTTGCAACTCTAAGGCTATCTCCAACCTGATGATGAGTGCTTGGTATTCAGCTACATTATTTGAGCATAATTCCATTAAGGCGAAGGAGAAAGGCAAGACTTCACTTTGTGGGGTGACGAACACCACTCCTGCCCCAGCTCTGTCTCTGCGTACAGCACCATCGAAGAACATTTTCCATGCTAGTGGAACATCTAAGTAAAAGACTTCTTCATCAAGCAAGTCTTTAGATAATTCCCATTTTGCTAGGATTAGGTGATCAACAAGGAAATCTTCCAAAGCTTGTCCTTTCACCGCCTTTTGAGGCACATAGGCTATCTCAAATTATGATAAGAGAATAGTCCATTTAGCTAGTCTTCCAGAGAGAACTGGTCTTGTCATGTGTACTTGAGGGGATCATCATGTGAGATGAGCCGGACAGTATGTGCCAACATATAGTGCCAAAGCTTCTTTGTAGCAAAGATGAGAGCAAGACATGTTTTTTCAATGGGCAAGTAGTTCAACTCTGCTCCTATCAAAGTCCAACTCAAGTAATATAGAGCATTTTCTTTTCCTTCATCATTGGTTTATGAAAGAAGTGCCCCCAACGACTGCTCTTACGCTGCGATGTAAAGAATCAACGCCTTTCTTGGAATTGGTGCAGCTAAGACTAGATACTCTTTTATTTTCTTCAGAGCATTCCTACAAGCATCATTCCACACGAAGGTTGTGTCTTTCTTTATCAACCGATTAAAGGGTTGACATCGGCTTGCCAAGTTTAAAATGAACCTTTGGATGTAAGCAAGTCTTCCTTGCAGGCTTTTCAACTCGTGTACATCTTTAGGCTCTAGCATGTTTTGAATGGCTTCAATTTTTGATTGGTCAATTTCGATGCCACGATGTTGAACTATGAAGCCAAAGAACTTTCCTGAAGTAACTCTAAATGCGCACTTTAATGGATTCATCTTTAGTTGATATCATCGTAATCAATTAAAAATGTTATGCATATCTTTTAAGTGGTTTTCCCTTTTTTTGGACTTTACAACCAAGTCGTCCACGTAGCATTCAACAACTTTGTGAAGCATATCATCAAATATTGTCTGCATGGCATGTTGATAAGTAGCTCCAACATTCTTTAAGCTGAAAGGCATAACGTGGTAGCAGTATATCCCTTTTGGAGTGCGAAACGCAGTCAACTCTTCATTCGTGACATTCAAATTTGATTGTAACCTGATGAGCCATCCATAAAAGACAACACTTCATGACCCGTAGTGGCATTAACCATGAATTCAGTGATGGGAAGGGGAAAATCATCTTTAGGACATGCATCATTCAAGTCTTTGAAATCAACACACACTTGTATTTGCCCATTCTTCTTTTTCACTGGTATTATTTTGGCAATCCATGTTGGGTATTTTACTTCTCTAATGAATCCTATTTCAATAAACTTATTGACTTCAACCTCAATTTGTGTAAGCAACTCAGGGCAAAAGCAGCGTTGTTCCTGTTTGATAGGACGTACACCGTGCTTGACAGCGAGATTGTGAACTGTCACCTTGGGATCAAGTCCAGGCATTTCCTTGTAACTCTAAGCGAAGACATCTTTATACTCCTGGAGAAATTTGAGGTATGATGTTTCTTCTTCTGGACTTAATGAAGCACTTATATAAGTGGGTCGAGGGTCCTCTTCAGTGCCAAGGTTTAACTCTTTGAGTTCATTAAGTTCATCATCCAATGAAGATTCTTCAACCACTTGGACTGTAATATAATTGATTGAAGCAACATCTTCAAGTTCCTCTTGGTGATTGTTGGAACCTCGATCTTACATAAGCTCATTCTCATCGTTGAGATTTTGGCTTGGCTGATTGGTGAAAACCATAGTGTGTTGCCTAATAACCAAATTTTTTCCTAGAGATACTTCTAACTTCATTCTCCATTTCATGCGAGAAGGGTTTGAACTTCTCAGCTCATCACTCCCTTTAGCCACAGTAGGATCTGACTTTTGTCAGTGCCGTCTTTGGATGTCACTTTTTGGTTTGGCATTACGAGAC
Organism: Platanus orientalis; assembly: GCA_025762735.1. NCBI lineage: Eukaryota > Viridiplantae > Streptophyta > Magnoliopsida > Proteales > Platanaceae > Platanus > Platanus orientalis. The sequence continues at coordinate 31,038 of JAOXJP010027794.1, forward strand.
TACGGACCAAGGCGTGTGAGTGCAGACCTTTTTCGTAGTTGAGTTTGTTGATTAGACATGGTTGCTTGCCCCCTAATCGATTAAACACTAAAGCACGTGAAGTTGTCCTACCAATACGATCAAAAGCAGAAGAACGTGATGGCATTGGCTTCCTTTCCTTTAGTTTATCAACCACCTCAACAGTAATGTGATGAGTGGATGCTTTTTTTTTGCTGGAGATGGGAACAGGCTTAGGGGGAGTGGACCCAATGCCAGCTCTTAATGGGATCATTTTCTCTCATGTCATTCGCAACTTGCATTATGTTGCGGTCAATCCATGCATTACATCATCAATTTGTACAAAAGAAAGTTCAGCTAGTTGTCGCAGCTCTCCTTTTCCGTATCCAACATTTTCAAAAAGTTTGTAGACAATGGGATCATACCACCCCTCTAGCTGTCACTCAATTCCAAAAGAATTTACCTTGTTAGTTTGTGATGTAACGGGTACTAACATGGATGCCTTCACAAATCCTTCAAGAGATGGTTTAGAAACCACTGTATTTGAAATGGCATAGGCTAGAAGAACTAAATTTTCTTGCAATGTCTTAAGGTCAACACCTAAAAGAGGAGATTTTTCTTTATTGGTTGTTTCTTCAAATAATGAATCCCCCTCTTTCCGTCACGACTTTGGCACATAACGCAAGACTGGAGTTTTCTTAATGCTTATAGGAAGTGTCAGCTTTGGTGCATACTTACAAATTTCTTGATCACCTTAATGTTTTCCACTAGGGAATGACCCACTTGCAGAGTCTTTGACTTCTTTCCCTTTATGAGTTTTATAGGAAATGGGGACGGATACAGGTAATGCTTCTAGAATCACTTCATCCTCCAAGTAAAATTTGACGTCTACAACATATGCTTCGGCCTTAGTGAATGGTTGACTTTCAGCCACAACCCGTTTCTACATTCTGTCTTGATAATATTTGAAGTATTGATGCAAGGTAGAAGACATTACCCCGGTCTCATGCAACTATGGGCGACCGAGGAGAAGATGGTACGATGTCTTGCAATCAATCACATGAAAAAGTGTGGTTGACTCCAAGTCTCCAATGGTGAGTTTAAGCTAGATCATACCAATTGCTTGTTGCCCACCTTGGTTGAAGCCTTGAATCATTAGCTTGCTGCAAGCTAGTTCATTTGTCAAGATGCCAATTTGCCCCATTATACGAATTGACATTAGGTTCACTGCAGATCTACAATCAAGCAGGATGCATCGAATTTTATGCTCAAGCATGTACCCTATAACATACAAGGGCTTGTTGTGTGGGCGAGAACCAAGTTGCAAATCCTTATCTGTGAAGGTGATTGTGGTCATACAAAAAGTATTCGGCTCTAGCTTACTACTAGTAGGAAAACTCTTTTCTTTTGCCTCTGGATTTTCTTTCAGGTGTTTACGAAGATTATCACCTGAAATTCATTCCTCATTATTTAAGGAAACAAAATCTGCATCAGACACATCCTCAACATTGTCCTCAGAAGTCTCATCTTCATGGACTGCATAACAAGAGACCACATAAACCTTTACGCATTCTTGTTGTAGAAATTCCTTTGGCATGAACTCTAAAAGAGTCATTGGAATGCAAGGCTGCTTGAGAACATCTTCAAGGTTGACAGGTAGAACCTTTTGAGCTTGACTCTTTCTTGATCTTTTCTTCTTCTTCTTTGTTTTAGCCTTGGGCTTACTTTTCTTTCGATGTCGCCTTAGCCTTGGACAAGGTGGAGTCTAAAGGTGTAGAGTTTTCTGTTTACGCTGGGTAACTACAGTCCAACCTCCATCATCAAAAGGCAACACTTCAACTTTTAAATATACACCTTCGACCAAAGGAGTCTGCTGCTCTTGTCTTGGAGAATGACACACAGATTTTCCCTAGCTAAATGAAGTCTCTACAATGTGGCTGATAATGATGGAGTCCAAAGACCCGAATATAAGTTGACATAGCAATGAGAACACCTTTGTATTTTGAGAAGGCGACACCGGCATCACGTACAAGCTTGATATAGGAGTGGGACTGAATGAGCTGAAAGTGACTGTTGTCATGTTGGTAGCTGCTACATCCTCCATGGAGTCAATTTTAATATTCCCTTGTCGTGCCAAGTCCATGATCTTTTCTTTTAGGACAAAGCACTTTTCGATTTGGTGACTGACTACCTGATGATAGCAACAGCATTTTGGATCATTCTCACGACCCATCTCTTCATGCCGCTTTGAAAGTGGGAGCTCGATCAGCTTTAACTACAGTAGTTCATCAAGAATCCCCAAGACATTAAAGTCAAGAAAAGGATATACCTTTACTTCAAGCTCCTTCAGAGACATTTTGGTCTTCCCTTTGTCTTGGGATGTATTGGCCTTACTTTCTTCCTTTTTCTTTCTAGAGATCTTGACAGGTTTGGTTATGACTGTCATAACCTTTTTGCCTTTGGAGGCTTTTACCTCTCTCTTAAATTCTTTCTTCTTTTTTTTTCTTTTTGGGCATCTCCCGACCTGGGATATCCATGGGCAACAATGCTTAGCTCCATATCATGGGCTCTAGTAACCAACTCCTTGAATGTATGGGGCTTTATCCCTTTGAGGATATAGTGCAAACCCCAATGCATTTCTTGGATGCACATATCAATTACAGAAGTTTCAGACAGCCTATCCTTGTAATTGAGAGAAAGGTTTCTCCAGCAATCGATGTAGTCTGTGACTGGTTCATCTTTCTTCTGTCGTGCAGTAGCAATTTTTGTCATGCTCATTGTTTGATGAGTGTTGTAAAAGCGATTGAGAAACTCTCGTTCCAACAAATCCCAACTGTCAATGGACTTAGCTTCAATATCAGTGTACCAATCAAAAACATTATCACGAAGAGAACAAACAAATTATTTCACCATATGATCTCCAAAAGTCCCAACATTGTTGCATGTTTCAACGAAATGAACCACGTATTGTTTAGGGCTACCATTTCCATCGAACTATTGGAACTTAAGAGGTTGATACCCTATTGGCATGCGCACAACCTCAATACGCTGGGTGTAGGGCTTGGTATACACCAAGGATGACTGAGTTGGGCCTCCATATTGAGCACGGATCGTGTCTGCGATCATATTATGTAGTTGTACAAAGAGGGATCTGATAGAAGCTTGGTTCATTTCTCGACTAAAGTGCGGTGAGCTAGTTTTCTCTTGCCTCTCTTCATTGTGAAGCTCCAGTTGTGGAGTGAATCCCGAAGGATAAGAAGGACCATGGCTTGATCCAGTTTGATTTTGTTGTTTTAACTTGTTCATCAAGTTAGCAATTTGAAGATCTTTCTCTTCTACTCTCTTTGTCAGTTTGACAATAGCCGTAGTCATTTGAGCAAGTTGCTCCTCAACTGTTGCAACTCCTGTCATCATTGCAAACATGACAATAGAGTATGATTGAGAACTTGTATAGACAGTTCCCTAGGATAGAGATCCAGAACAGGATCCAGACCTAGATCCGGTGCTAAAATAAGCGTCTGACAGCCAAAAGCTAACATCTTCACTTACTTTAGGTGAATACGATACCACCTTGACTAACAAAATCTTTTCTTGACTGGATGTCTCATGAGATGGGTTCTTCTTGGTAGAACGCTTCTTCCCATGATGGTTAAGAGGCTCAACCAAGTAAGGGGTTCCGTTCTTTGTCATGTTGCGGGTCATAGGGGGCTCACGATTAGCTTTAAAGATGGCAATGGAGGAGCCGGAGCTACCAGAGGCTTTCTTCTTACCTCCAATAACAACAACGTCAGCTACAACAGTAGAGCTCTTCTTTAATGCCATCGAGTCTTGTGTGTAGAAGTTGAATGTCAACTTAAGAGATGAGAGGAAAAAGTGTCCCACTGGGTGTGCCAGAAATTTGTAAACACAAATTTTGTGCATAAATTTGTAATACGAAATAAATGTAACAAATTCAATAAATGAATATTTGTAATAAATGAATGGAACACAACTCTTTGATTTTACACTCTTTTACAAAAAGAGTAAACCTCTGATTCTTTGTTGACGGAATCCAAGGGCCTGACGGCTTGTATCTTAAATTCAGGTGTTGATGATATTTGACTGTAGGGGAATCGCTTCTCTTTGGCGCTTCACACTTTATCCAAAAAGGAGAGAACCACTGCGACTCTCGCTCTTAGGGCCGGATTTGTAGCGTATCTCTGAGATGCAAAAAAGTTTTTTTCTCTCTAATAACGAATTTGTTGTTGATGGAGAGACTATAAAGTATGCTTTGAGTCTTCAAGCTTTTGGAGAGCTATAGAGATGCTTTGGAGTCTTCTTCTCTCTACAACTTCTTCCTTCAAATCTTTTGCCAAAGGTCCTCTCTTTATATAAAAGAGGAGTATTTATAGACTTAGGGTTAGAATCTTGCTAAAACCCTTGATTAGGTGTTGATTGGATGTTTTTACCCATTTTAGTCTAAAAGAGTGATTGCACATTCCTGGTTTAAAGAGAAATGCGATTTATGGAATTATTTGTATTCCATGAGTAACATAACTTTCCTTCTTTACACAAGAAAATCTAGATTTGATTTTATTCAAATCTCTCTCATGTGGGTCCCATGCTAGCTGTTTGGGCTAGCTAATGGATTAAAGACTTATGGGCTTGATAGTCTTATGGGTCATTGTTTGGAAACCCAGACCAGGCCCACTAGACTTATCCATGCATTTGGGCTTATTTTAAGAGTATGAGGCCCATATATACCTTTTGGATATATTGTGAGGGTGCAAACCCCTTTTTGTAATTTACACAAAGTTTGAGTATCTACAAAAATACTAAGGATAATGGAACTTCTTTATTTCACGAGATTCCTAGATTTAGGGTATAGAGAATTCTCTACAACTCAAAGTATCATTTATCTGTCTTCCTTTCTATTACAATTTCTTATATATAGATCAAAGACCCAACATAGAAAAGTCCCAGAGGCTCAAACTTCTACTACATTCATAATTGCTAGAAATAGATAATTAACTAAAAATGAAAATTTCTTAAGTCCACCAAAACCATCCTACTGTTCTTAAAAAAATCGCAAATGTATTCTCAATACATTTCACATCCAAGATTTTCCAAAATATGTGAATAGGAAGTACCAAAAATAAATAAATAAATTCAACTAAAAGTGGCTGTTTGAGCCCCCTAAATGTTAAATATGAGGATCTTCCCTGCATCCAATACCATTGGGGACAGTATAGAGCTCGTCAAGCCAATTCTTTTGAGTACTTATACATCGTGATCAGACATCAGGATCAGAAGCAGAACTTTTTAAAGTTCTCAGTCCACTTCAATTTGACTCTCTATGATCAAGTTACACCATGAATCGGTCAGCAATCTGTTACACTGCATCACTTTTGCGAGTAATTTTATGTTCTCATTAACAGTTTTTAAAGGGTCAATGCCATGTCTAAGATAACATTTAATAGGTGTGGCAATTCGTGTTAGCGGGTTGGGTTCATGTCGTGTCAAGAAGAGGGTATACGACTATATGGCTCAACCCCAAGCCAACCCATTTATTAATCATATCAAAGCGGGTTGACACACTTTGACCCAAAACACATATACAGTCCACCCTAACCCGATTATTTCGTGTTGGGTTTGTGTTGGGTTCGCGGGTTATGTGGTAGTTCATGTTGGTAGGTCATATTTGTATCATATCGAGGTATACGACTATATGGCTCTACCCTAGCCCGACCCATTTATTAATCGTGTCAAAATAGGTTGACCCGCTTTGACCCAAAACACATTTACAATCAACCTTAACCCGGTTATTTTGTGTTGAGTTCATGTCAGGTTCATGGGTCGTGTCAAACATTGCCACCCCTAAGTTGATGATATGTAAATAAATAAAAACCTGGAAACTGATTGTTTGATTTTAGGGGTGTTGGTAAATAGTATATAACTTTGCATTTTCGCGCTTTTGACCTTGTTTCACTTCATTTAGCAAAAATCATGTTGAAATGAATTATTGCCATTTTGCTTATCTTATCTACGTTTTGCTTATGATGGTCTATACTAACGAGAACCAACAACATCTAGGAGTCCCTACCAACATTATTTTATCTCTTCTAATTTTTTTTCCTTCTTATCTTTCAAATCTTCAGTGCAAAACTTATGGTTACTTCATTGTCATTTTGTAAAACAAGCCATATATAAGTTAGTCTTCGAAAAAGTAAATAGGGTGAAGAAGCTAAGGGAATTAATCCAACCGTTGATATGAGAAGTGTCAATTTCATCACAATTTTTTTAAACCTGTAGCCCTGTCAAATGGGTTTATGTTTTGGATTTCTATTTTCCAGGTAGTGATTTAGGTAATTAAACACTGTTTTTGATAATTGGGGCACATCCCTAGGGGAAATGCGAAATGCTCCTATCTATCAAAAAGTATCCTTATGTGATGAATTTTATGAAGATTAAATAGGTGTATCTTTTTTACTTTTTTGTAGATGCCTAGATGGTGCCCCATTTACCAAAAATAGGGTGTGCCAAAATATCTATCCGTTTTTATCTTAATTTATTGCCTCCGATTGACCAATATTTCAGCCCTTCCACATGAAAGTTTGTGAGAATCGACATCTCATGTCGACCATGTGGTGATACTAGCATAGATAAACTAGTTAGTGGAGTTAGCTATTGATGATGGAGTGGTTATTAGGCTTTAAAAAAGTCTAAAGGTGAGATATTTGTGATAAAAGATCATTTAGAACTTCAAAAGTTCAACCTCTTTATAATCAACTAGCTAATGAAGTTTAACCATACATGAGACTATAGTTTTCATTGAGCCTTATAATGATTCAAAATAGAAGTTCTTGAGATAGAAGATTTCTTTGAGCAGCAAAAGTGGGACCTCCATGCATGAAACCAATTAACTAGTCAAGTCTCATTATCAATCACAGTGTGGTCATTGTAAAGTTAAATTAAATCACATTAAAAAATTTCTAAGCTGGAACATATGTTACAGTTGAGAAGTAGAATTTCCTTCCAACCTACAAGTTGATTATGTTTTAAACCTCGATACTACAATGGTAATCAAGCCTTGAAGAAAAAGTAGAATTTCTTTGCAACCCACATTGATATATATATATATATAGAAGATTTTCCACTACGTACCAAAAAGTATAACTTCGTTGCAATGTAAGTCTAACCATAGATTTTACAAAATTTCTGAGATAACAGAGATTAGTTGCAACTGCAACTAATACCATTCACACTTTATGTGAACGTTCCCATCGAAGTTGAAAAAACTAACAAATATAACTGCCTTCATTTAAGAAAGAACCAACCACCACATTTCACTACCATGGCCACACACCCACGTCTTATGTTTCTTCTTTTCTTCAGCCTCATTAAAATAAAAGGAAGCCCATCATCCATCAGGTCACCATATTCTACGAAATATAATTGTTCTTCAAATTTATTGAATGGCAAACTTAAATGTCAGCCAAATAAACACTAGGGCATGTTGAGAATATTTGAGTATCTAGGGTGATGCATTGTGGATGGGCGGTGTCCGGTGGGGTTGCTCATAATCCATCCCTACTACATCTGCATTGAAATCGTTTTCCTTAGAAACTATGGTTTCTTCACTAACATGGGATGCAGATCCTAACACCGATCGTTCTCGCCTCTCCGAACCCTACACAAGCACCACATGAGATAACATGTTACAACACGATCCATCCATTCCCTTGCATTTCACACAAGCATCTCCAAGCATATGCATGCACTCCACAGTCAAATTCTCAAACCTCGTGAGTCTCTCAAAGGTGTATATGGTACGTGCAAATTAAGCCACAAACACATATGAAATGAACATAAAATGCATGCATGCACGCGCAGACCATTCGCCTTCGCTATCTATATATCCTCACTAAAGACATGGCAAGGGAAATGGGCCATGAGTTTTGGTCCCCAACCCTCCATACACAATAACTCCCTAACCACCACTCTACTCACCAATTATCTAAAAATATAAAAAGGTATGGTGTATTTACCTTTGTTTTAGTTGCCTGTTGCAAACCCACATTAGAAGAAGACATTAAGCTCTCACTTCCTGCACGTCCCATCACTATCAATAATAAAAATAATAATTATAATAATAATAATAATAATAATCATGTCAATAAGGTAATGAAGAAGAATAAGAAGGTGAAGAATCCAGAGGATAATATCATATTTTAGATTCCATAATGGTAATATTCTCTGTCAGAAACATTATGAGATGTACAATAAACAGGAGAAGCCAGCACTGGCAATAGATCCAATTGCAACATCCAATGCTGTTCGAGGTTGCTTAGTTATGTTGGAAGTAATAAATATATATTAATCCTAATATTCTAAGGCTCTGCTTGGTTTTCTTCATTCTGTAGTGCCTTTGATAGTTTGAGAGTCTTAGATATAAGCAGAGATACCCAAAAGAAGAAAAATATAAGGAAAGAGAAAAAAAGAGGCAATTCAATTGTGATGGGGAGGGTGTGTCTTTGGTGGTAAATAGTCCAAGTCAAACCCGGGATGGTCCTGGTGTTTCTCATGAGGCACACGCCATGAAACAAGAGACTCAATTCGAACAACACCTGAAATGGGTCCTTTGCTTTCTTCCACTTCCTTCATAAAATCCTCATAATTCTTTGGCTTTTGAGCATTTGCACCAGCTTGACTCTCGTTGATCAAGCTTTCTCCAGCTGCTACTCCTTGTAGTTTCCTTTGGATTTCCTCTGATAATAAGGAAGGGTTCTCCATATTCTGCACCAGATCCAGAAGGTTAAAGTTCATGTCAAGATGTTTAACTAGTAATCTTCTCAAATTATGCTAAAAGATATAACCAAAAAAATATGTAACATTTAGCACCAACCTTGCCAGAAAGGCTAACTTGTCTACTGAGCTCATCATTAATTACACTGAGACGGCGAGCCTCGCATTCATGCATAAAAAGAGATAGAAGGAGGAGGAGAAGAAGTGAAGACATGATCGAGATGATGTGAGAGATAACTCTAGAGGGTTACAGAGTAGAAGGATCCACCAAACTGTGAGATTTGTATGTTTGTTGCGTGCTGGAGGAAGTAGCTAGTATTTGTAGGCACGTTAAGGTAAAAAAAAGTATTAAATGCAGGTTTTTTGTAGGGTAATGAAAGAGGGTCTCCAAGAGGACATGCAGATCTGTAGATGATGAGACGTGAGGAGAAGGAAAATGGGCAAATGGAGATACGGTTGGCCCCCCTTGTATCCCTCGGTTCTCACTTTTCAGTCAATAAGGGACTCAAAAATGTACCCCCACCCAGGAAAGAGAAGAGCCATTTAGAGGCCCTGTGGATATAAGTAGTGTAGGAGGTGTAGTCAAGCAAAGAGAGTCCAAAAAGAGGCAGAGATTTTTCTTTTTGAAGTAACCGTAAGAAAGAAAATAAGGATTAGATTTAAGAAGTAAAATAACAAATAAAAACAAGAAAGGTAGAGCCTTCACGTTTGTTTCCATCGAGAAGCTTCATTCCTTGTCTTTGTGTTAGATTTTACTACTGCATGGCTTGTGGCTCCGTGTTTGTTGCTCTTGCCCACCTTGATTTCTTGGAAACTTACATTATTCTATGGGGGTGAAAGGTAGAAAGTAGAAGCCCTTTTGGATGGAGTGAAACATCTTTATGTCCTTCAAAAGGGTTTATTGACTCATAGGGCGCCCCTCGTCCTAGAAATGATTTTTTTTTATTAGAATGTAATGACCCCTAATGGTTGAAATAGAATGACTAAACTTTCATAATCCATTGCGAAATTGCGGCCCATCGGGTATGAAACCCCGACCTTTCCCTTAAAAGAGGCCATAGATTCATTTGTTGCATGCACCGTTGTGGAGGTTGGTTTAGTTATTAAGCAACTTTGTGTAATTTGCCACTACTCCTCATTACAGTGACCGGCAAGAGTGGGAAACTGGGATCAGAGGATCTGGACTTGCAGTTAAAGCTCAAAGCTTACACTAGCAACCTAGAATACCTTTCATCCAAAGAAAAGGGGAAAAAAGGAAACCCTCTAGCTGGACCAAGAAATTAATCTTATTTGAAGTCTAAAAAGGATTAGTGACTGTCACATCACCTATGTATGCACATCACCCTATTACCTTGTCCAGTATTTGATTGCGGACTCCACTATGAATGACTTCTCCGGGATGATATCCTCTGCGACGCCCCCTACGCCCCATAAGGCAAGACACAAGGGGGTGGGACCCATTCACTTTTGAGGGGTGATGGGACATCCAAAAGTGAATGGAGTCCATGTCTTCCTCCAACTTCTCCACATAACTTTCATTACTAGGATCCCTGTCCATGGATCAATATCTGACTCGAGATCCAAATAGATCAGACATATTAATTAAACATGGGTGAGATTTGGATATCCATGCTTTGCTTGACTCAATTACTAGATCTAAACTGTACAGATCCGGATTAAAATTAGATTCGACACAAGCCAACCCAAACATAGCCCTATTCTAAAACAAGATCAAATTTTAAGACCCAAAGCCAATCAAAGAAAATGGATTGGGCTGGGATGAACCATGCCCCAGAAGGTATAACATATGAATCTAAGTATTTTGGAGGTCCATGGGTCCATTGACCTTCACATCATTCCAAAACCCTAAAATTTAACTAATATGTGATTATTCCAAGGGATAAATGGTAAAAACACAATAGGGTAAGTCAACAAAATCTCAAGAAAAAGAGGGACCATGAGCTCACATGCACAATAAACAAAAAAACTGGTGGACCAGCAGGGGTGTGGGTGATAAAGTCAAGAGAGGTAGAGCTGGGGAGGCAAAGATGGATGACCAACCGCTTTTTGCACCTCAAGAAAGGGACATGAAGGGGAGCCCCCTTACCATTAATACCGGTCAACCATGCCACTTGGCAAAAAGATGCATGTGCTATCAAACATGAGAGGTAGTGCCACGTGGGTAGGGTCCCACATGTGCCGGCCTAAACCAGTGCCTTCGTGTGGTCCCTTGTTTGTTGCGTTTGTTTTCTTTGTTTAGTTTGATTTTTTGGTTTGCTTAGTTTTTTGGGACAGTGGGGTTTGTTTTGTTTGAGGTCGGCTTGGTGCGACGGCGGGACAAACTCGGTCCCGAGGCTGGCTAGGGATTTGAACTCGGCGTTGACAACGGGTTTGTCTTGGAAAAGTTGAGCATTCTTGGTCGGCTACGCGCCGTTGTCTCTACGTTAAGGCTCTGTTCATTGTAGCCAAAGCCAAGCCTGATAAACCGAGTGAGGAAGGAGAATGGAGACTATTCTTCCTCCTCTCTGGTGCACTGCACTTACATTGGGCAGGGCCTACAGACTTGAATGTGGAGTTGTTATGCAACACTCAACTACAAGGAAGAAAGTAGCTTAGGAGCTTCTCCCTTTCTCTCTCTAGAACTAGAGAGAGAGAGGTTGATCTGGTTTCTTTAATTTATAAGGGAGAGTGTTCAAGGAACTTGGAGAGCTGATATTCCATGAAGAAGAACTAAAGCTAGTATGGGAGGGTGAAACTCCTTAGCTAACAGTTACTAAATTTGACTTGGCTGAAGTTAGAACTTTGAAACTTAGAGCTGATATTCCATGAAGAACTAAAATTAGTATGCATATGGGAGGTTGCAACTCCTCAGCTAACAGTTACTAGATTTGACTTGGCTGAAGTTAGAACTTTGAAACATAGCTTACTTGGAAACAACACTACGTCTCTTGAACCAAATGAATTTTTATTCAGTTCACCTTGCTCAATATCTATGTTTGAAAGATCATAAGGGTTGCTGCACTGACTAGCCAGTGACCCATCACTCGTATGTTTCAATGTTATCCACAGGATCATGATGTTACTATACTCACCTCAAGCCATCAAATATCAATCATAAAAAAAAAAAATTGGCAAGCTTAAGAGAATCATCAAATTATACATGGGAGGCTGACGAATTAAGAAAGAAAAAGTTAGGTGTTTGGAAAGATCACTGTTTTAGTGAGGATTTACATCTCTTCTAAGATAGACTTCTAATACGTTGAAAAGGTTCTTCAGAAATGAAAATTTAAAGAAAGGAGAAGAAGATGATGCTGATGATGATGAAAAATATTTTGTCCAATCTTTCTGCTTGTATTAGCTATAGCTGTACATAGGAGTGCCAATGGAGCAAGCCCTCGCTTGATCCATGCCTGGCCCATCATAGTCCAAGAGAAATGAGGCCCAATCCCGCTGGTCCTGTCTAAATTTTTTTTTTTTTTTTCTTTTGGGGCTTTCTATTTCCACCACAGTTTTTACTAAGTCCACCTCACTTAAAACCTCATATTTTCCTTTCCTAAAATGCCCCATTGTACAAAGTCTACACTAACCTTTTGAGGAAAAAAAAAAGGAAAAACTGTAGATTTCTAAGTCCACCTCACTCTCTCTCTCCAAAACTAGCATACATACTCCCTTCCCTCCATTTCTTTCTCTCCCAACACACCTCACTTCTTAGGTTTCTTTCCAAACACTTCATCCCAACACCTCATTTTGAAAGTTAGGCATTTACAAGAGAGAAGTGAAGTAATGGAGTACAATGGAAGTGAGCCGGAGCAAGAAAGAAGCATGGGGGTACGTGAATTTTTTTTTTTTTTTAAAGTTTTCGTGGATTGTTCGGCAAGACTAGGCTGAGCAACTAGGGCTTGCTCGGCCGGCCCAACCGAGCACCCTATGTGGTGCTTGGCCAGACTAACCGAGCATGGTGAATTGGTGTGGAACTAGCTTGCTTGGCCAAGCTAGCCGAGCATAGTTTACCCCACTCGGCCACCCCAGCCGAGCAGGGTTTGGTGGATGGGCTTTTTGATTAATGGCTTGTTGAGAAGGAGAAGAACTTTCTGGTAGTATGGTTGTAGTACAAGGGGTGAAGGAGGTGGGCTAGGAACTGGATTAGACTAATGGTTCCACTTATCTGGTGGGAGGGGGTTGTCTTACTTGATGGCTGGGTAAAGGACATAGTAATCAAATTTGTCAGAGGATGCTCGGTTGGGGTGGCCGAGTGGGACAGGTCATGCTCGGCTAGCCTGGCCATGCAAGCCAGTCCTTCTTGGACTGGTTTGCCGAACACAACGCCAAAATTATAAAAAAAAATTCTTGCAAAAAAACACATTATTTTAACAAAATAAAAGGTCTTTACCTCGAGTGGATGTTAAGGCTCCTCTCCCTGCGCCTTGTCGTCGTCCACAGACCATTTTCACTTAAAAAAATGCAAGGATTTATGAAATGGGAGAGGAGGAGAGCAATGTGTAAAACTATAGAAATTCAAACCAAAGGAAGGAGGGAGGAGGAGAATGATGTGAGGAGGAGAAGAATGTGGGTGTTCTTATGGTTTGGTTGGGAAGAAGATGGAGGTGGATGATTTCTCACGGTTTGGTTGGGAGGAGGTGAGGTGAAGAGATGATGTGGATTTAGAAAACGGGTGGGGTGAGAATCACTTACGATGGAGAATGAGGTGTGGGGGGAGAGGCATTGACTAAGAGCATTATGGGAAGTGTAGGAGGGGGAATTAGAAAAAACTGAGGTAGACTTAGTAAAAACTGTGATGGCAATAGAAAATCCCTTTTATTTTTTAGAGTAAAAATTAATGTCCAGACGAACCCATTTATGTATTGGGCCTTAATCACAAGGCCAAGCAAGGACCATAATTTCTAGAGATAGTCACAAGCCTGGTCCGCAGTGGGATGGATGGACAAAGGTGCCTATCAAGTAAATGAGCATCATTAACTTTGGACGTCTCAAATTGCATTAAGCGAGCAGTTGCCATCATGGACTGTTCAGCAAAATAGATTCTAAAACCCTCTAAACCTTATGACCATATTGTCCTACCCTCACTTCAATTACTTCTTGATGATTACTTGGATGATAACGTAGATACTCTAGAACTTTAATAATGTATTTGATACCTGAGAGTTGTCTTCAAGGTACTCAAAAATAGCAAGTGTTGAACACTTTTTTTTTGTGGTGAAAGTGTGTTGGACAATATTGCTTACACATAAAATCCGTGACTAAAGCAAATTTATTAAAATACCCTTCAACCACAACTAATCAAGCTCAATCTCAATTGCATCAATCGCGATTGATATAGACTAACCATGGTTGGCGATAAGCAGAAACCCAGATTGTTTATATTTTGTGATTCAAACATTAGGGAATTGCGACCAATGTGATTTTAAACTCCTAAGGCACCCAAGAAGCTAATTAAAGAGCCTAATATATATACAATTCGTCAGTTTATACAGATCATCAAGAGATACATTCTTACATCAAATAGGACACATTCTATGGTTAGATTTATATGTCTCACCAAATCTTATGAAATAGCAACAAGATTAGGATCAGATAAGAGCTACAAATCGAGTCCCACACAGTTATGGATTCTGTCTCAGCTGATTGATTTTGCATTAAGCTGACAAATGACACACAAGCAATCACATCAGTAGTTTTCTCAAGACAACAAGGAATTGGAGAACAGTTGGTCACTAAATTTTAGGTACCAAACGAGGCTACAAACAAGCTACACTTGGATGCCTAATAGGAGCTTAAATACAATCACAGACCTCTCTATAAATACCCAACCCTCCACACATTGGGTAAGCTTTCCAACACTCCTTATCTTTCTTGCTTGCTTACGAGCTCTGAAGAGTCTCAAGCGACTTCACGTTTCGGCAATCAAGCACCAACACACTTCCAGTTCAAAACTAATTCAAGATCATGCTCTATTCCTTAGAGCCTCACACATCCATTAAACATTTAAGAGACTCAAGGAAGATAATATCAACTCAAGAACAAAGAGTCATGACTACAACAAGGTAAGTTCATAGGTCTGTAATATGTGTAAACAGTGTGTCGTGTATCAATAAGTTGTATCAATTTTGTTTGATTTACAACTTGTGTAATGAAAAGTTAATAAGAGGTTTGTTGTTATGAAATGCAATAGTAATAAACAAGTTTTTTTTAAAAAGACTTGAAGTGATAATCCCCACCATATAAAACAATAAACCAAAGCTAGGTAATTTGAACACAAATTTCAAGTTCCTTTGAGATAAAATTTGGTGTTACAGATATTGATCGTGTTTACAACCACAGGATCCTAATGTGATCTAATGGCTAAGGTTTGATTTTCTACTTTATATTTTGTAGTTATCTCTCTATTATATGTGCAGGAAAGAATATATATATATATATATATATAACCAATCAAAGTTAAGGGTTCTTTATTTGATTGAGAGAGAGTAAGAATTGAGTGTACACATATGTTGAAGAGCTTGGGTTATGGGTGATAGAATTATTTTTGTTTTTTTTTTTTTTTTTTGTTTTTGAAGAGTTTTGGGTGAGAGCTTGAGTAGGTTATCTTATATATTTTCTTGCGTTCTTATTTAGTAAGGAGTACACTGAATCCACCCATGGATATAAGCTATAGTGAGAAACCATGTTAACTTGTTTGCAATAAAAATAAAAATAAACTTGAAATTATAGTCATAATTTGTCGAATTGCCAAGTTGATTCCTTGATTCCCCTAAGC
>JAOXJP010027795.1:0-31307 GCA_025762735.1 Platanus orientalis
TTCTTCTAAATTCCATTTCCCCTCATTTTTCAATTTGTCTCTAAATTTTGCTAATTTTTCATTTTTTAGGTTCCACCGTCTGATTCTTGTGTAACTAATTTCTCGTTTCTTTTTGTTCCATCTTTTAATTCGAACATCTAACACCATTAACCTATGTTGTGTGGTTAAGCTCTCCCCTGAATAACCTTACAATCCTTATATATTGACTTTTCTAGGCTCCTAGTAAGAAAAAAAGTCTTACTTCTATTTGACCCACTTTTGAAATTCACCAAATGTTCCTCTCTCTTTATGAAGTATGTGTTTGCTATAGCAAGATTATATGCCATTGCAAATTTTAGGATTGCTTCTTCAGCTGCATTTCTTTCTCCAAAACCATATCTTCCATGTACTCTCTCATATCTGCCACTAGGTTTCCCCACATGTCCATTTATGTCACCTCTTATAAATATTCTCTTAGGCTCTGGAATTCCTTGAATTAATCCATCCATGTTTTCATAAAATTGTTTTTTAGTAGTTTCATCTAGTCCTATCTGCGGTGCATAAACACTAATTATGTTGCATAACCCAATCATCATCTCGGTCATGATGTCCACATCAATTTCCTTATTAGATCTTTTAATGAGGGTTTCATTTCCTAGGAAGAATAGGATTACTGTTTATGGATTTTGGAAAATTTAATGATAATATCTTATAAAATTCATTATTTACCTCTCTATGCAGTTAGGGTCTAGATACTGGTTCCTTCCTTCATAGAGTTGTATTCTATGGAAGCTGTTGACTCCCTTGAAGATTAAGATTTTTGGTTGGGGGGCAGGGTGGCCCGCAAAAAGGTGAACACTTGTAATATGCTTCATAGTAGGCGAAAGAATGGTTCATTCTTCCCCATGATGAATGCCTTAGGTGCAAGATGGCAGTGGAATCAGTAAACCATCATTTTGTCTATTATGACCTTGATGGTTATGGTACCATTTTTTATCTTTTATCTTTTGACTTAAGTTGGGTGTTCCAAAAGGATCTTGGCAAAATAGGAAAGCATATTTGGATGTCCTATTGGCTATGCTATAGCCAATTTGGCAGTGGCAGAACTCTAGACAATTCCATGAACTCTTCCACACCATTTAAAATGTGTTAGATAGGATCACTACCTGAATTGTGCATTGGGCCACTGGTTTGGATCTTTCTTGAGGTGAACCTGTGGACTCCATACTGAGATTGCTCACTCATAACTCAGTCCTCTCCATCTTCTTCTATAGTTGCTCCTTAGTAGTTGTGTCCTCCCATGAGTGATAAGCTAAAATTGATGGTTCTTGATGGGAAACCCTAGGTCATTAAGTTTTGGAGGTTCCCCCCCCTCGTCTCCCTCTCTTTCTACAGATAGCACGGGTTCAGTATGTTTTGCCTCTTTGGGCCCTGGCCCTGCAAGTGTTGGTGATTCCATTCAAGTAGAGACTTTGGGGCTCTTTCATGGCCTTAAGTAAGCCAACTCTCTAGGTTTGGAGAGAATTGTAGTCAAGGGAGACTCAATTGTGGTGCTATGGTGGAATGCCGAAGATGGGGTGGTCCATGGAGGGTCTCTTATCACATTAGACTGATTCGTGCTTTGTCCCTTTTTTTAACATCTCTTTCAATTTGGAGGGAAAGATCTGCTACCTCTATGAAATATGAGTTAGCCAAACAAAGTGTGTCTAGGCCTAGTCGTGTCTAGCCAAACCTTTTAGTGAATGACATTTTAATATGGGTTTCTGGTTATCTTGCCTTTTCGGGCAGCTGCCTTGTTTTTATCCGTATACTGTTTATTTCTATTTTTAAAATTTGTTATTCATAAAAAAAAATGTTTATAATGACACTTTGCTTCGGGGTGCCTAGTGCTAACGTATTTTTCTGACATCAACTTGGAGCATCCTTAGCATGTTACAAAGAGTGTTGTGCCAGCTATCAGCATGGCTGGAACTCTTAGTTTTGAGGTGTCATGGTAACATTAGCTATCCTAGCCTTTTTGCACTTGGGCTCTTCTTTGTGTACGATTTATGTACTTATAGTTATAAATCAAATTTCTTGTTACCAACTAATAAAAATTATGATACTTAAATAGGAGCTCAGTTCTCTTTTTGCTTTTTTGATTTTGTGTATGTTACTGAGATTATGGTGCGATGCAAACACTTAAGTTGATGAGGAATCGACAAATCCAGGTACAGACCAAGCTTGACCTACCAAGGGCTTTGATGTTTTCTTCTCAAAGAAAGTAAACACTAAGAAAACTTTTGGGAAAAAACAATAAGATAGAACTCTACACATTGGAGTAATTGCTCTTTAATTTTCTTTATTTCTTCATATCCAAAAAAAGCCAAGAATACATCCATATGTTTTTGGGCTTTATAAAGCCTTACAACCTTTTAGAGATAATCCAAAAAATAATCATAAAAAAAGATATCCTAATCCTAATCTACTAAATTCAACCCTAAAAAGAAGGAAAGAATGCTCCTATGTTAGTAGGGCTGTCAACGGAGCGAATACGAATCGAATATAGGTATATTCAAATTCGATTCGTTTATAGGATATATATATTCGTATTTGAACCGTTATTCGACGGATATTTCAAAAAGGGGTTCAAATTCGAATTCGTATAGCTACATCGAATATCGGATACGAATCCGAATATCCGGAAGAAAAAAATGGAAGAAGAAGAAGCCTGTATTTTGTTTGGTTATCCAATAAATTAAATTTTTTTTTTTTTTAACTCTTAAAATATGAACGCACAAATTCTTCATAAGAGGACATTTGATGCATGAAGAAGAAGAAATAGACAATGAAGAGTGAAGATGAAAAGGAAGAAAAAAAAACCCTCACCTATTTCAGTTGTCGTTGCCGCTTCATCGCCGCGGCCGTCTGGTTGCCCTTGCAACCATCGTCGTCGACAGTTGTTCCCTTTCTTGTAGATCTCAAGTGACTTGCTCTTTGATGGTGAACCAGTCGAATCCTCAGTTCCTAGCTCCCTCTCCATCTCCCTTTTCTGCTCTTCCTCATCGCCACTGTTTCGTTGAATGAAGAAACAAACGATTACTCTCCTCTCCATCGATTAGGTTTAGGATTTTATCATTTTAGCCTTTTTACAGTAATACCCTTGACTTATGTATAATTTATTGAAATGCCCTTGTAATCTTTGTTAGCCGACCCCAAATAGTTGGGATAAGGTTGTTTTTTGTTGTTTTTGTTGTTGTTGTTGCCCTTGTAATCTTTGTTATGTTGCTAATGCCACTTATTTAATTCTATATTTACCTCTATATATTTATATAATATATTTTATAAAAAAAATGGTATGTAATATAGTTTATAACATGATATATATATTCATGTCCTTTACCATAGGCTGATACGTAATGGTTTTTTAAATTTGGTGCTTCTTTTAAATGAAGAGCAAATCTTCAGTTGAACATTTTATTTTATTTTATTTACTGTTTGAACACTATAAATCCTACTTTTATCACTAAAAATTAGGTGAGAACGAATCTTGTGAGAACTGTGAAAACAACATTAGGGTACGGACTACGGATACATTAGCACCAAAAAGTGATAAGTGCCCCCTAAAAAGTGCAAATCACTTTTTAGTACTGATGCATTAGCCCCTCTGGTGCCGTTTTTACAGTTCTCATGAGATTTGTTCTCACATAATCCAAGCCCTATTTTTATGGGTACGTAATTTTTTCAATTGAAAACTGTTTTTATAGTATTAGCCTTATGCACCCAGCCTTTGTGCATAGCACATGATATGACATGCAAAATCCTGGACATAACATTTTTCCCTACTCTGGATTTGGTAGGACAACTTGCAGAGTGTCTAAAGTAAGAATGACATTAGGGCTGACACATCAGTGCCAAAAAGTGAAAAGCATCCCCCCAAAAAAGTGTATATCACTTTTTGGTGCTGATGTGTCTGTCCTAATGTCATTCTTGCTTTAGGCACTCTGCAAGTTGTTCTATCAAATCCTACCCGATTTTTCCCCTTAGGAAAAACCAATATATATTGGATTGAAAGATCTTTATTCTCGGATATTTTGTACTCTTCGATTTTGAACATAAAATTATTGATAGAACATAAAAGGGTATAGTGCATCAATTTCTCTATTTCCCGTGTTTCGAATTTTTTTTCAGACGAATTTTTTCCAGAGCGGATGTAGGTATTACCAAATTTGATTCTTTTATGATTCGAATATACACTTTTTGAATCGGATATATTTCGAATCGGATATATTTCAAATCGAATATATGTGATTCTAAATTTGCTTTTTTCGAATCAAATTCGAATCGAATTCTTCGGATTTCGGATGAAAAATCGGATCATTGACAACCCTAGTTGTATGAAAATAATTGGGATACACTGATGCTGAGGCTCTTTTATATCAATGTACAATTTTGTTATAGAGCTCAGATCTTTCCTATCACGCTCTGGATTTGGTAGGACAACTTGCAAAGTGCCTAAAGTAAGAATGACATTAGTGCTGACACATCAGTGCCAAAAAGTGAAAAGCATCCCTCAAAAAGTGTACATCACTTTTTCAGCAGTGATGTGTCAGCCGTAATGTCATTCCAACTTTAGTCACTGTCTAAGTTATCTTACCAATTCCGCTTCCATCCTTGATGTTTTCTACATTCCGTTGATTGGCCCCACATTGCTTTGCCCCAAATTCTTTGGTCAACACAAAAAATTGGGCTAGAAGGATTAAATCTAGATATTAACAAAGATCAAGACTTAATTTCATCTTGCTATCATCTAATATTTAATTCCAAACTTTATCATACTTTTCCTAGATGAGTTAGGATTAGCTAGTCCTCTTGGTATAGAAGATTATTCTAATACATACGTATATTAACTTTATTTTATTTGTAATATGGCCGAGTGACAAATGATAAACTAAGCGGATTAACCGATCTGAAGATGATTCGAACTCCAATATGGGGCCCACATTTATGGGCCTCATCCAAACCGATGGCACTGGCAATATCTAGGGTCTTCAGCTTCATGACTTGTTGAAAACTGTTGAAGGTCTTTACAACTTACCATGTATCTTTCATAAAAGGATCAAGTTCACACTTAAATGGGCCCTATCTACGAGGAAAACTGGTGTAAAAATTAGGTTTAATAGATGATCTGTACTTATATAGACAGTAAAACAAAATTCCACTACAGCCTCAAAGTGTTAAAATAATTCATTAATTGGATGTTTAAAATTCTTCTGATCATGATGATTTTCAATGTATGAAATTTTTTTGTGGGACCAGGTCTGATCATCTCCTGCTTGGATGTGTCCAGCGTCGATCAACCTTCAATTTCACACTAACATATGGCAAAAAAAAAAAAGTGAATTACATCCTTAAAACCATGGTTAAAAACATATTTTTATTCTTTTCGTCATGTGTCAGTGCAAAATTGATTCTTGATTGGCGCTGGAGGGCCGGTGATGATCCGGGATGTTGGGGATCCATCCCAATTGTGAGTGCCATTTACCCATATAAGGGTACTGTACTGTAGCCCCGAACTTAACACGCTTCCATACATTTCCTCACAAAGAGAAAGGAGATAAGCTTGACTGACTTTACTGAATGAATGAGTGGCCCTACGCTACCATCACGCTGGCCCAGCATGGAAATCTTCTTTATTTTTTGTTTGGAAAGACTAGTTTAATAGACTGAGACTTTTTGATCGGATCAATCACTTTCAAAGGTATAACTTAGTAGGATATTAAGTCTGAACACACTGAGACTTTCCAAACAAAGGAAAAACGGATTAGTGTTCATACCAACATATATCTTGAAGTCCTTATCATAAGTCATAACGCATTGGCAAATTCTTGCGTACTTTTAGAACAGTTTATGGTCCCTATGACCTACCACATGGAATCTGATAAGAGGATCGGGATTTACAGTTGGAATTTGAAGGACCTTAGCTGAACACTTAGGATCCTCTACTGCCGTTACAGTACCCTTAAATGCACTGCATGTGTTTAGGGTTTGACATTTAGACAAAAAAGTAAAAAGTACCCACCCAGATTTTTTTTCTTGTCTGTGTGGCACATGTGTCACTCTAGATGCAGGCAGTGCAAAGGAACTTTAATGGCAGTAAAGATGCTAAGAAATTAACGAGACCAAAAATCAGCCTGAATGGATGATCCCAACCTTGTTTTTATATATTTTAAATGGTAAAAAAAATGATGTATTAGCTAGATGTTGAAAATTCACTGATCATGGACGCAATCATTCTCCTAGGCCTTGCACTTAATTCTCCATGTTCATTGTCCAGGAGTGTATCTCCTAAGGGGGAGTGTTGAAAAATATTAAGGAGTTTTTCTCCTAAGGGGAGTGTTGAAAAATATTAAGTATATTAACTCTAAACTCTTTTACAACCTTAGGGTTTTAGGAGAGACGGTTAATTGCATTATTTAAGATGTTTTGTTCATGATTTTGTATTTTCTACCGCGTCCTCTCACTATAGGCTGACACAAGACGGTTTATTGAATTTGGTGTCTCTTTTAAATAGGGAGCAAATGTTCATTTTAACACTTTTATTGTTTCAACCCTATACATCCCATAGTTATGGGTATCTATTTTTTTTTATTCGAACACTTTTTACAATTTAGCCCTATGCATCAGCCTTTGTGTGTATGACACGGTAGGACATACAAAGTCCTGGGCAGTACAATGGTTCCTTTTCAGTGTATGAAAGAGAATACTCTTGTGAATATGGGAGATATGACAAGTTATGGGTGTTGTAGCCCCGCACCTAACACATGCATTTCCTTACAAAGACAATGAATGAGATAAGATCGACTGACTTTACCGAAGAAATGAGTGGCCCTAGACTATCATCACGTTGGCCCATTCATGGAATTCTTCATTTATTTTTGTTTGGTAAGAACTGTTTTAAGAGACTTTGAATCCATATTTTATTTTTAAAGGCTTTGGTGTAGCACTTCCGGTTAGTCTCTTTCAAAGGTGCCGCTTACGCAAGTTAAATCCGAACCCAATTGAGACTCTCGACACAAAGGAAAGGGTTTGGGTTCAGTTAGAATAGATCTTGAAGTCCTACTCATAACTCACTGGCAATATCTTGGGTACTTAGAGAACATTTCAAGTTCTAAGAAGATCGGGATTTACAGTTGGAAGGTCCTTAGCTAAGAGATTAACTGGACCAAAAATCAGCTTGAACAGGTGATCCCAATCATATATTTATAATATTCCATTGTATGGTTAAAAAGTTAAATCAGAGCTTTAAATAGTTGAAGAATGATGCATAAATCAAATGGTTAAGATTTATCTGATCATGCTGATTTATAGTTTATGCGAGTTTTTATGTGGGTTACGTCCATATAATTGTGGGTGGTAATCCTGTAAATTTGGGAAATGTGGCATGTTATAGGTGTTGCAGACTCTCAATCCATGTAGGGCCCCAGGATTCTCTCCAGAATGTTAAAGTTCACATATTCGTTCAGAAGATTTCAATGGTTGGCATGTGGCAAAATAAAAAACAAAATTGAAAATGTGCAGTTCTGTTGAGTTTTTTGGATACGTGTTGATCACCAAAATCTTCTTAACTTTACCTGAACTTTAAAAATCTGGGGACAATCTGTTCTCAATTTCAAATTCCCACCCATTTTATTTCATAGGACGTTCCCTGGTGTCCTAGATGCCATCTTGAACATTTGCACCCTTTTTGAAGGGAAGAAAATGTTCTATGATGATAAAGTGTTTGTAGTGTTTATGGTGAATTATAAGCTGACACATATTGTTTTTGGGGTTCCAAAAAGTGTTAAGGTGTAAAAAACAGAGACACCAAATTCAAAAACACATCATGTGTCAATCCTACATAGGCCTGTGTCAACACAGAATCATTCTCCTTTTTAAAATAACTACCCTGCTTTGGGTCTTTCTCTTCGTCTTATCTTCTTCCTTGTGTAAAGCACGTCTCCTGATAGATCTATGACTACACCGGTGCCCTTGTTAATGAAAAACCATTTCCTTCTCTTTTCATTACTTCAAAAGACAAAAGGTGCAACTTGGGTCCTACTGAGACACTATTTTCCATCCTACCGTGTTTTGGGGGCATCATGACTCATGACTACTTATTTTCTTTGTTGCTCTCTCTCTCTCTCTCTCATAAATTTCATCTATAATAAATAAGTTGGCACCTCTGGATTGAATCTGAGAGAAACCACCCTCGGTTGTTTAAACATTGAAAGAGGCCATGGGTAGTAGTAGCAATGCATCAATTGAATTTCTTGTTCTTCTGTTGTTATCGGGGTTTTTGTACCTTGAAACCATTAAATTCGGGTCCTGCAATGGGAACCTCAATGTTCGCTGCATGGAGGCAGAAAGACAAGCTCTACTCCGGTTCAAAGAAGGTCTCACTGATCCTTCAGGTCGCCTCTCTTCTTGGGTGGGTCAAAATTGCTGCAGATGGACAGGTGTTGGCTGCAGCAACAGGACTAGACACGTCGTGAAGCTGGACCTCGGAAACCCATTTGATATCAACAGGTTAGATTATGATCTAGCTCATGAAGCAGCTTATAGCAAGTCATGTTTGATCGGTAAGATAAATCCTTCTTTGATCAACTTGAAACATTTGAATTACTTGGATCTGAGTATGAACAATTTTAGTGGAAACCATATCCCTAATTTCATAGGTTCCCTGGAGAGTTTGAGGTATCTCAATCTCTCCAACGCATTATTCAGTGGAAATATTCCTCCCCATCTTGGAAATCTGTCAAGACTGCATTATCTCGATCTTAATATTCTCAGTGAGCAGGAGGTAATATTAAACGTGGACAATCTTGAATGGTTGTATGGTCTCTCTTCTTTGAAATATCTTGATATGGGAGGTGTAAACATTCTTGGTAAGGCGGCAACTGATTGGCTACTTGCTGTCAATATGCTTCCTACTCTTTTAGAGTTAAAGTTGAAATGGTGTCAACTTGACAACCTTCCTCTCACTCTTCCGACCATTAATTTTACATCTCTTGAAGTTCTTGATCTCTCTGTAAACAATTTTAACTCCTCCATACCTCATTGGTTGTTTGATATTCATAGCCTTGCAAATCTAGATCTTAGTGGCAATTTTCTCCGAGGCACAATACCAAAAAACTTGGGAAATCTTTGCAAGTTGCAGCAGATTGATCTTTCGTTCAACAACATAGATGGTGAGATGATTGAATTTGTGGATACTTTGTCTAGATGCAAGAAGAGTGGATTGGAGAGACTTCTTTTGTGGAGGAACCAAATAAGGGGGCATATACCCACATCTTTAGGAAGTTTGTCAGCATTAAAAGAATTGGACCTCTCTTACAATCAAATGAATGGGACCATTCCAGAAAGTGTGGGACAACTTCGAGAGTTGGTGGTTTTGGATCTTTCAAGCAATTCTTGGGAAGGTGTTATATCAGAACTTCATTTCATGAACTTAACAAGATTACAAGAGTTTTCGATGTGTTTAGGGGAATCTTTAGATCCAAAAAAGTCCTTGTTTTTTTATGTGAAATCCAAGTGGATTCCTCCTTTTAGACTCAAAGCCATTGAAATGTGTGACTTCCTATTGGGCACCACAATTCCTGCATGGCTCAAAACTCAAGAGAATCTTACCTCTCTAATCCTTATGAATGTTGGGATCTCAGGCACCATACCAAATTGGTTCTGGAAGCTTTCACGGCAACTCCACGAATTGGATCTCTCTTATAACCAACTAAGAGGAAGGGTGCCAAATTCATTAGAGTTTTTCTCTGAATCTTCCGTTGAATTTGAGTTCCAACCGCTTAGAAGGTCCACTCCCACTTTGGTCCAATGTCACCAAACTCTCTCTTATGAATAATTTATTTTCAGGACCTATCCCCTCAACCATTGGTGAAATAATGCCGAGTTTGACCATATTAGACCTTTCTTCCAACCGCTTAGAAGGTCCACTCCCATTTTTTCCCAATGTCATTGAACTTTATCTAAGGAATAATCGATTTTCAGGATCTCTTCCCTCAAGCATTAATCAACACTTAATTCCAAAGTTGATCAGTTTAGATCTTTCTTCGAATTGTTTAACCGGTGGCATCCCCTTGTCAATGGGTAAACTAGTGAATTTGAATAGACTTATTCTCTCAAAGAATCATTTGTCTGGTGAACTCCCACAATATTGGAAGGATTTGCAAGATTTGCAGATTGTAGATTTATCAAACAACCACCTATCTGGTACAATTCCTAGTTCAATCGGTTTTCTTCTTTCACTCCGATTTTTAATATTGAGTAACAATAGTCTTTATGGGGAGCTCCCATCTTCATTGCAAAATTGTACATTCTTAAACACCCTTGATCTTGGTAAGAATAGATTCTCTGGAAAACTTCCAAAATGGATAGGAGAAAGTATGTCTTATTTGGAGATGTTAGACCTACAATTGAATATGTTCAATGGAAGTATTCCTCAACAGTTGTGTCATCTTTCCAATCTTCACATCTTGGATCTCTCATCTAACCATCTATCAGGATTTATTCCATCATG
The DNA here is from genome assembly GCA_025762735.1 of Platanus orientalis. NCBI lineage: Eukaryota > Viridiplantae > Streptophyta > Magnoliopsida > Proteales > Platanaceae > Platanus > Platanus orientalis. The sequence continues at coordinate 10,529 of JAOXJP010027795.1, forward strand.
CTTGGGAAATTTGAGTGGTTTTGCTGATATAAAGTATCTAGGTGTTTATTGGATTATTTTCAACCAGCACTTGATGGTTACAAAAGGAAGAGAACTCGAATATAATGGCTACACAGTTAACGAAGTGAAAAGCATAGACCTCTCAAGCAACAATTTATCAGGAACTATTCCTCAAGAGTTAACAAGCCTATCTGGATTAAGTATCTTGAATTTATCAATGAATCATCTTACAGGAAAAATCCCAGAGAAGATTGGAAACTTGCAATTGTTAGAAAGTCTTGATCTCTCAAGAAACCAAATTTTTGGTCAGATTCCTCAAAGCATGTCTTCCTTGACTTTTTTAAATCACTTGAACCTGTCTTATAACAACTTGTCAGGGAGAATTCCATCAGGCAACCAGCTTCAGACTCTCAATGATGTATCCATTTACATGGGTAACCCTGAGCTATGTGGGCCTCCATTAACAGCAAAATGCCTTGGTGGTGAAATTCCTCAAAGTCCAACACTAATTCAGGTTGATGAAGAAAATGAAGATGGGTTTGAAATGCTATGGTTTTTTATTGGCTTTGGATCAGGATTTGCAGTGGGGTTTTGGAGAGTTTGTGACATGTTATTGTTAAAAAAGTTTTGGAGGGATGCCTAGTTTCATTCCATTGGTAACATGAAAGATTGGCTCGTGATGAAGAAGTGGCTAGTGATAATTCCTATGAAGGTGCCTCGTTTGCAAAGGAAGATGCAGTTGGAAAGTAGTCATTGTCATGGGTAAGGATTTTATAATTTGTTTTGCCATGGATAATCATCATATATATGACAAGTTAAATATTAGAAGATAACTACCAAAACTAAATGGAAAACCATTTAATCCCATTTTATAGATTTGCCTCCACTTAAAACAATGTGAAATATCTATTGGCAAAATAAGCTACAACCATTTTCTACTTTGATGCAACCATACATCACCTGATCCGTACACATGGGAAAACTGCAAGGATTCAAAAATTAAATTTTGATTGGGAAAAGTAGCAACTATATTGATCTACTTGATATATTCATCAAATCATGTGTTCTAAAACCCTTACATGCATGCCATGTAATTAGAAGTACATAGGATGACATTTCATCCAATTTCATGTTCTAGGCATTGGGAAAATATTTTCATTTTACTTAATCCAAGAAATACTAGATTTAATTACTATTAGGGGAATGCATAAATTTTCACAATGGGAGGACAGTTCTATAAAAGGAAATCTATGCTAGGGAGTACTTTGGAGTTGGGATATTTTCCCACACATGCTCTTGACATAGCTCACGAATTCATTCTTTTCAATTTACAAAATTGTGATAGTATTTAGAAACACAATAATGAAGTCTTCACTTTGGTTTTCCATAGCATTTGAATGCATAAGGCCATCATCCAAGATGGAAATATCAATGGAATGTTACTAAAGACTAAAATTAATTCATTCAGTGGAAACTGGATTTTTTTTTTTTTTTTTTTTTCAGATGATGAAGTGATATGTGTTCACATGCTATGCAAAATTCAAATGAAATATCTTCATTTCAGGTGGTTACCAGTCTTAATGAGTGAACTTGTAACAAAAACTACATAATGCTTCTAAAAATTGTATAAATTACTTTATATATATATATATATATATTATTCTTTTCTTATTTCCAGTCTCAAAGTTTAAATTATTTTCTCTCATGGGTAGAAGTTGTGATCCATTTCCATTTGTACTTTAATGCCTAAGAACAATCAATGTAAAACCTATTAACTCAAGAGCATAAATAACTTTTGTTGGAAAATTGCGTTGGTGGGCATAAATATGTTTCTTAAGAAAGAATTTAAAAGGCAAAGTAACTCCCAATAGAAAACACTTCCTATATCAAGGCGGTTTGTGTCTATAATAAAGTTATTCATATTCATAATAAGCACTATTTTGCTAAATGATTTTTCTAGTTGAAAGAAAGAAAAAATTCCCAATTCATTACAATTCCATAATTTTTGAATTTAATCTTTACATGGATTTACAATCTTAAAATTCATTTATGTTCCATCTGTACTTCAAATTTAAGGACACTTTCCCAGACCCAGAAGTAATTGATTTATACAAATTATGGTAAATCATTAATTCATCTGGTGTTTATAATATATGATTTATTTATTCCTTTACTAGTACTAAATCGGAAATTTGTGACATTTAAAGATTTAGGGATCCAATGTCGCGTTCAGTGAAGATTTATGATACAAAAAAAGTCATTGGAACAAGTAGGGTGCCATTTCAACTCTAGTGTCCCCTGGATTAGAGAATAATGCTTTTATAACTACTAAAAAAACCATTTAGAAAGAAAAAAATATTTATAAGATGATAAAAGGTAGTATCTACGATAGACTGGTCTTGGGAAATAGAAAGCAATTACATTGGGTTAAAAAACATGCAGAAATAACGAAAGGTTATTTAGTTTTACTATCGTTATAAAATCTCGAATTATTATTGCTTCTATTCCTTTTATTTATTGCTTTCATACAACTGATCTACCCATGAACTTGAACTTATATACTGACGAAAGAGTGATAGGTGGAGATTCATCACCACTTAATAGACTCATTAATACTGTAAGGGGATTTCCTGAAGTGCTTTTTACTGGAGCGAGACTGAAACACCAGGGCGCCTGGTGACACGTGGGTGGAAAAAGTGAACCACTGCTGGGTGCTTTTCACTTTTTCCACCCACGTGTCACCCAGTGCCCCCGGTGCTTCAGTCTCACTACCGGAAATCCGCTCTAATTAAGACTGGGTTCACAACCATGATGTGCCCATTATGAACAGTTCCCATTTGAAAGGCTCGGAAGGTAGATTAAATAGTGGCTAAATTCTATAGTAAGAAGAGACATCACATATGGTTATTCAAAAACATCCAAGATGGCTGGTTATCATGTAAGTAGAATCTTCCAAATCATTCTCAGAGTCAGTTTTTGTTGTTGTTAAATGGGATTGAGAATTTGCATAGATTGTTCTAAACTTATACATCATATTTAGTGCCTTGATCGAAACCATTATTGTTATTAGAAGTGTCAATATTTGTGATTAGTTGTAAAAATAGTGGTCGTGACAGGAATCATTATGATACCAGATATATAGACTTTTTTTGCTAGGGCCACTTGGGCCCATAGACAGCCACTTCAAAGAAAGGAACCCACACAGCAGGTAGGAGAGGCAGCCAACATTGCATAAGCATGGAATGTTGATGTGGGGATATGATCCCCCACCGTCTTCTTCTAAGAGCGTTGTGCCGCAGCCACCCACGCTGATAGGTTTTGATTGGTATGAGGCACCACATTGAAATGGTGAAATTGTGTAGGAAATGTTGCTGAACCATGGCTTCTGTGACACCATGTAACTCACGATAGATTAAAAAAAAGAAACAATTTTCAGTGGGGTTCCCCATTGAAGTTTTGAAATGAAGTAAAAAAAAAATTATTTCTAAAATCACCTGGTTAATTAGGAACCCCATAGAGCACTTGATTGGGTTGGCTGGGCTTACAACAATACCTTTTTATCATGACTATTTTTTGTTGATTCTGATGAGTAGAAGCATTTAATTTTTATGAACCACCTTGAACGCTTAGTAACCCAGATTCCTTTAGATCTGGATCTTCAAATTAATGACGGTCTTAATCCTATTATCTTAGTTGAGCTCTACTAGAAGGCTAGGTCGAGTCATTTGGTTATCAGTGGAACTGTGGAAGCCCATCACATTGTATATTAGTCAAAGTCTTATTTATTTATTTCTACTGCAAGTGAAAAAGGAAAAGGATGCCTTTTAACATCCGTTGGATTCCACTAGATATCCTACCCCACATGTATTAGCATGACTCCTGTATGGCACCAGTCGATGGTAAGTGCCTACTTATTTGAGGTCCCGCACTGAATCGTGACCCAAAGAAAAAAGTAAAAAAAAAAAAAAAAAAAAAAAGGAGTAATGGAGAGAGAAAGAGAGTAGTAATGTTTCTATTGTTAGATATATTTTAAGAAAATATTCAAATAGATTTTGTAATTGGGTCATAAGAGTAATTTACTAGTTCTGAAAAATGTAGAGCGAAAAAAGAGTTACACTAGGTTAAAATTTAGATTCCCTCCAAATAGGAAAAAGACCACCCAAGTTTATGCCTGAAGAGGTTTTGGGCTTGATCTTATAAACATTTGAAAACAAAATAACTGTCTTTTGTTTACTTTAAATGAAAAAAAAAAAATGATATATATATATTGATCTCATAACTATATTCATTTTTTAATTACATGATGAATTACTAAATTATCCAAATGATATAATATATAATGCGTATTCAAATTCACAATTTGAACTTATTAGGAATCACAAAATATACAAGCCCTTATGTGTAATTTCTTTGATGCTTTGATCTCCAACCTTAGATGTCATTCGGAGAAAACATTTGCTATTAGAGGATAAAAGAATAATACCTTTTGGTATGTTTAAGCCTTAGTGGGGAGTTAATTTTTAGTGATAAATTACATGTAAAACATAAACCCCAGATTATCTTAATTTCATCTATGTTTTTTAACTTGTTAATGAGTCATACTCCAAAATCAAACTCAATTTTTAGATAACTTCGTGTCCCTACTTTGGTAGCGTTTATTTGAGCAAGTAGTGATTGTATGTGTGTAACCAAAATAAGTTCACTCATCTAAGTATTTAGAAATGGAATGATTTAATGAGCCTTGGGTTGGCCCAAACCCCGACCTGAGGCCCGTATGTTTAAGTTAGGCCATACATGGGCCTAAATTTTGGATTTTTCAAGGTCCGAGCCTGGCCCAAGCCTATAAATACATAATGGCAGGTTGAGCCTCGGGGCCCATGCACACCCCTACCTCCAAGGACTTGACGTGAAATCTTCTTTCACTTTAACATTTTGTCCCACATTGCTAATGAAAGAATCTTTCTATAACCCTAGGATGAGGGCTCCTAAAGAGGGGTTGTGGAGGAAAAATTTTCACACATGCACGCATTGAACCGAACTGGACAGGCCGGAGTGGATGTGTGTACGTGTTCGGATATGAGAGGAGGAGACCTTAAGTTTCATTTTTCTTTTTTCCAATTTAAATAAGTCTTATGTTACATAACCTTAATTGTATTCCAATGGTATTGTGTAACCCAAAAGGGAATGCCCGTTAATATAATTCTCTCGCTTCTTGTTTTAATAAGATAAGATGATTTGTTTAGAACACAGGAAATAGAAACAAAATCCTTTGTCTTCTAAAATTTATAATACAAATCCAACACGCAGAGCAGCGATGCCTGATAGATATTCAAGTACTTTTCCATTGTCTATTTACTCTAACAACCACCTTTAATCCCTGTGTATTTACTAATTAGTTTTTGTTAGGCATTGTTTCACATGTGGGATTTGACTGGTGTGATTACTCTCCACTTAGATTAGAGATGATTCAAACTGGTTAGGGAAAATTTCACTTGTGTTATAGGTATATTATAATGAGTTCAAAACATCTCCATAACTAGAAAGGTACACAAACAGTGTCATGCCACAATTTTTTATAAAAGTTATCTTTAAAAAACGATAAAATCCTCTAAACAGGGTGTAGGGTGTGTCCTCTCACAAGGGGTGTGGCTCCATGCACTTTTTGTGTGGGGTCTACACCCCATGTGAGAGGACATATCCCCTAAAAAAACCAAGATAACCCTCTACACTAAGTGCAGGTTACACTCTCTCGTGGGGGTGTGGGTCACACACTTTTCATGAGGCCCACACCCCCTGTGAGAGGGCGTGGCAGAAGGTCCTCTGCACTAGGAGTAGGGTGCTTGCTCTCACAAGGTGTGCGCCCCATGCTCACACCTCCCTGTGAGAGGAAGCACCCTGCTTCGGTATCAGGCCCCTTAAAAAAAGGGAAACGATGTTCTGTCGAAGATTTGGTGTCTAAGACAACAGGAGACATCATATGGAATAAAATGGGTAGGTGATGCATTTTTGAATATGGAATATGCATTTTATTCCAAAAGACAGCCCCTAGAGACCCGGACACCATCCTAGACATAACATATTTTCCCTAAGAAATTAGTTTACTTTTTCTATTATATCTTTTACCACTTGTATATCTAGTGAAACAGGTTTGTATCATCTCCAATCAATAAACATGTGATTTAATGCCTAACAAAGGCCATCTTGATAAATAGACATTAGGCAAAGAGGATGATGTATTAATACACAGTAAATTAGTGTTTGTGTATCTTCGAAAGTACCCTTTGTCAGGCATTATGTCACATGTTGGAGAGATATTGGTGTGGTATCTCTCTATTGAGACCGGAGATGATTCAAACCCTACCAAAGCACCTTTTATGGGCAACATCTTGATTGGTACTAGCATGATATCGCTCTTGCTGAAATGCTTTGATTCTGTTATGAAATTATTATAGTTATATTGGATAACCAAGGACATTTTAAGGACTTCTTATCTCTTTAATGGCGATCTCATCTTTTATTTAAAAAAGTAAATTGATGCAATCTATCTTATTTTCTGGAAAATTTACCTCATTTGTTTGATTAATTTAGGTTGCGTTTGACAGCCACCTGTAATGTAATCATTTCATTTGTGTTTTTCAATGCATATGTAGCCATGAGATGATGGTTTCGTAATGAACTCATTTAAATGTATACTGATTTGTTGACCACAATTAGAAATGAAGTCATCTTAGGTTTTTCTGTAAAATGAAATGACTAATGTACCAAGCACAAATCGCTGCAAATCTGAATGATTTCATTGTAAATCATCCTGTTGTGGCTACAAAAGCCTTGGGATGCTCAAATGAAATGATTTCATTACAGGTGGCTGCCAAACGCAGCCTTAGAGTCTAAAAATCTAGGATTAGCAATTTTGTAAGGCCACCATAATAAGCCTCAACTCAGTCTGATAGGGTTGGTCGGCCCAAGCTGAGCACATGATGGGTTTAAAAAGTCCAACGTGTGCCAATTATAGAGATGTATGGTTTGGGAATCTTTGTACAATCAAGGCCTAAGCATATTAATGCTCATTCTAGCTTGTAAGCTCTAAGTGTCCAAGCCCAGTCACATTGTAGCCCAAAAGAAGTCTTGAAGTGAGACCTTTTGAATGGCTGCTGCAAATTACTTGCATGTGCACCACATGCACTAGTATCAAGCTTGTAATTAATCTTTTCCCTCCTTAATTTACATATGGTTTAGGAGCACTGTAACCATAATTCTGTTTTGTAAGAAGGGGGTAGATGCTAAGTTGGAACTATGGAAGAATGCTTTAAAATTAAAGGTGTTAAGATTATACTGAGGAGAATCATATGGAGTGCAATTTAGTTCAACAAGAGTAGAAACGAATGAATGTTTCATATTGATGGCTAAGGGACATAAAAAATGACCATCTTAGTTATATTGGTTCAGTAGATATAAGGAGAAACCAAAAAGGATGTTGCACCGGATAGATCAGTTGTAGAACTTCTACTATGTGTTGTATGATCAATATATGCAAATCAAATAAAATCAAATAAGAAATTGTTGGGAAAATGTTTTAGAATTCAAACAAAGAAGCAACTTAGAAGTGCGATCCAGAGAAAAACCAATATGACCCATTTATGGGGCCATTTTTTGACCTAACCAGTATAAAGAATAGGGTTTTGGGGTTTATATCATGGATTTCTTTTCTTTCGTGGGATGAGTAAGAGCCCCACTTTCATTGTATGTAATCTCTGTTTTTTTATCATAGTGAAATCTCTCTTGCCGTGGCTTTAAGCCGAATCATGAAAATCATGTGTGTTTTGTGTGATTGTTATTTTTGTTTTTTGTTTTATTTTTGTTGCATACGACTCTAAATCTAGGCATTGCGTAAAACAGAATTTTTATAAGACAACTATAAAACCAGCCGTACTTTGAAGAAGTGGATGTTGGGTAATCAAGAAGTGATACATCCACTGTAAAAGTTTAGCTCTTACAGTATCTAGAGGTAAATGAATGACAAGAATTGAGACGATAAAATCAGATATAAAAATATCTGTGCAAACTTGGGTGACACAAATGGTTGACAAGATCAGGGAAACTTAACTTGCAGCTTGTGAGTTACACATAAAAACATAAGGAGTTCTTATATGCGTTCATAGACTAGAAACTTATGTGCCTCAAACGAACAATTATCGTCTCCAAATTTTTAAAACTCAGTTAACGTTCAAAAGATTTTAGTGGTCAACACATATCCAAAAATTTCAACAAACTGAATTGTATATTTTCAATTTTATTTATTTATTTTTGTTACTTGTCAACCATTGAAATTTGCTTAACAACATCTGAAATTAAACAATCTGAAATTTCCTTAACAAAAATCTGAAATTAAACACCACAAAATTATAATATAAAGGGTCCCAGGACATCTTGCCTAGTGCTGATATTTTGCTACATGTCGTGCAGAACGTGGCTCGAGAGGCTTGACAGGCTGCTTTTTTCGCAAGAGGAAATCCACTTTGATTATATTATTCTCTCCCTTTTTTGTTTTGTGCCTTCTTAATTTTATTTTATTTGGCAATGTCCTAGGATTTTATTCCTTAAATCAAAATTGTTGGATTGAAATCTTTTGTCTATGGGATTAACTATTGAGGATAACTTGGGGTTTAACAACCTAGGGTGCTTGGGTATCAAGATAAAGGATTCCAATCTAATGGTTGATAAATCTACAGCCAAGAATTCAATCCTTGTGCATCAAGATAAAGTCCCAACCCCATTGTTTATGTACACAATTGTATAAACAATATCAATCCAATCCAATGCGATCTTTCAACCCCGTTAATATCATCCATCAACACAAACCCGAGCCGACCTGACCTGTCAATTCAAGCTTGGATTATGTGCAAACGAATCTTGTGAGAACTGTGCAAAGGGCACCAGAGGGGTTGACGCATCAGTACCCAAAAGTGATTTACACTTTTTGGGGGTACTAATCACTTTGCGTCACTGATGTGTCAGCACCCTGATGCCGTTTTCACTGTTCTCACAAGACTCGTTCTCACCTAATTTTTTTCCTGTTAATTACGGGTGAGATTACCCTTTCCAAACCCAATTGATACCATCGATCAACCCAAACCAAGACTCCACCCTACCCGAACCTGACCCATTGCCCACCACTTCTGTGGAGCAGAACCCTAGCTTTCCAGCCCATCGTTGCAACTGGTTCCTCTTTTCTCAGCTGCTGATGGTGTCCAAGTAACAATGCAAGATGGTCCCCTAAGATCACTTTGCTGTAACAATGTCAAGATGAAGCCAAGAGGAGAGGCAAGAGATACTCACCTCTACTAAGAAGCATCAATGACTATGGACATATAGAGCAATTATTAACCACAGACGAGAAAACAAAGAGATATCTAGGGGTCCCAGTTATCCGGTGATAGGATTTATGTGGCTGATAAGTATGACACCTGTTCTTCTTCATTACCGTTAGATGTTGAATGGAGAATTTATGAGCCACAGACAAGGAAACGAGGACAAACTTTTGGGTCCCACCTATCACAACTGATGTAATTTGCTGAGAGATTTTCATCCCAAACAATATATGAGAAGACCAAATTTTCAACCCTTCTGAGTCTCTGGAAGCTGATCTTGGTACCTTCTATGCTAACAGGCGAAGAAGACCCATAGAAGTTCCAAAAAGAATAATGAAGAACCGATCATTTCTCTGCCTTCCCTTTCATATCTTCCTCATCCTATTCTGTGCAACAGCAGAGGATCTTGATAGCAGCAGCAGCAGCATAATCTTTACCACGCTTGGGAGGGCAACTTACGCCTTCGACATCTTCAGCCTGCCGGTCTCTGACGCACCAAAGCACGAAGATGAACTTGTACACACAGATGGCCTATCCGTCAACTTCAATGGCTATTTCCCCTCTCCCTCCTCTTCTTCAATCCTCTCTCTCGTCCCCCCTAACCAAACTCTCACCCTAGACCCAACTTCTCCTCTGCAACTTCTTGTCTATGTCACAGAGAGACATGGCTCCTCCAACATCTATCTCGACGCTTATTATAGCGATGGTTCCACCAATATCAACCCCACTAGACGATCAGCTCTGGAAAATCCATCTCGGGTTCAGATTCCTCTGTTACGGCAAGAACAGAGCGATGGTCGAATTTCCATGAAAGACCGACCTTCCATCACAGGTGAGTATCTTATCTATGTATCGACCCATGAGGATTCGGGGGTACCCAGAACAAGCTGGACTGCTGTGTACTCCACGCATATCAGAACAGGGGAGACTCGGCGGTTAACCCCATATGGTGTGGCCGATTTCAGCCCTTCCGTCTCTCCTTCTGGGGTTTGGACGGCCGTGGCTTCATCTGGGGAGAGGGGATGGAACGGGGAGATTCAAGAACTCAATACCGATATCTATATTTTCAGGACTCTTGATGGATCTGAGAGGATTAAAGTGGTTGAACATGGTGGTTGGCCTTGTTGGGTCGATGATTATACTCTTTATTTCCATCGGAGAAGCGATGACTCTTGGTGGAGCATTTACAGAGCAATTCTTCCTCGACAGGGAAGAATTCAGGCCAAATCGGTGGAAATCGAACGAATCACTCCACCGGGTATTCACTCCTTCACCCCCGCTGCTTCACCGGGGAATAAGAACTTTATCGCCGTGGCCACGAGGAGACCCAGTTCAGATTTCCGCCATATCGAACTGTTCAACCTTGTCCTCAACGAATTTAGGGAGATAACTCGGGATGTTTCGCCCAAAACCCACCACTTTAACCCCTTTATCTCCCCCGATTCGACGCGGATCGGGTACCACAGATGCAGAGGAGGCGTCAACGGAGGGACAAGCGGCCCCCTTTTGCTCGAGAATCTCGAAAGCCCATCACCAGGTATCTCACTATTCAGGGTCGACGGGTCGTTCCCTTCCTTCTCCCCCGACGGAGACCGAATAGCATACGTCGGATTCCCCGGCGTTTACGTTGTGAATCGCGACGGCTCCGGCAAACGGGAAGTCTTCCCCGGAACCGCTTTCTCTACTTCTTGGGACTGGAAACGAAAAGGGGTAATTTACACCAGCATCGGCCCTACCTTCGCTGAAGAGAGCACAGATGTCGACGTAATCTCCATAAACGTCGATGAAAACGAAAATGGGGAAATGGGTTCTCTGTCTTCGTCTTCTTCCTACAAGAAACTTACGATCGGAGGCAAGAACAACGCCTTCCCATCGCCCTCGCCGGACGGGAAGTGGGTAGTGTTCAGGTCAGGCCGGTCAGGTCACAAGAACCTCTACGTGATGGACGCTTTAGAGGGAGAGAAGGGTGGGCTCCGCCGGCTTACAGAGGGGCCGTGGACGGACACGATGTGCAACTGGTCGCCGGACGGTGAGTGGATCGCCTTCGCTTCCGATAGGCACAACCCGGGAGGTGGGAGTTTCGCCATCTACTTTATACATCCTAATGGGACCGGGCTTAAGAAGGTGGTTCATAGTGGGGAGGCTGGTCGGACCAACCATCCATGGTTCAGTCCGGATGGGAAGAGCATTGTGTTTACTTCAGACCATGCGGCTGTATCAGCTGAGCCCATATCGAACCCTCATCACTATCAACCGTATGGTGATATCCACACGGCTGGATCCGACGGATCAAACATTCGGAGGCTGACCCATAACTCGTATGAGGATGGTACACCCGCTTGGGGTCCCACATTCATCAAGCCCATTGATGTGGTGGAATCACCATATGGGCAGTCGCCGTGCTCGTTCGAAGATTGTCATTGGCTCAGCCTGGCTCAGGAGCGCAAGGTTCGGGTCTCACCTCAATCCAGCTCTGATACGGTTAAGTGTTAAAGACTGGTTGGCTATGTGGATATGGGTACGGATTTAAAATATGGGTAGTGTAAGCAGAGGGAAAGGATCTTAAGGGTCAGTACATGTAAATATATGTGATTGTAATTACTAGTTTGGAAGGAGATGTGTTGGGATGTACTACTTTTAACCTCTCTAGCTGAGGAAGAGATCTAATAATTACTACTATTATCTAATTCTCCTGGTTTTGGGTTGCTTATCCCAGGTCCGGTCTAAAATGGATATTCTCAGTCCAGCCTCATCCTTTATTCTCAGTCCACCATTCTTTGCAATTAGGTATATAGTGATTGGCTTGTGATCATCGGTATCTCACAAACAAGGAGATGCAATGAAGTTATCAAGATTGTCGTTATATGGGTAGGATGGTGATTAGATTATTACTTAAGAACCTGAGTGAGGGTATTTGTAGGAGTGGGCTTTCCTGGGCTAGATCATTTGAAAGGCTGGGTTACGGTGTATGTTGATTAACCGCCAAGCATTTTGAGTCTGCATATAAGGGGAATGGTTAATGGATTGAGAATCTCAAACACAGGGCCAAGAGTGATGCGGGTGGATAGAGCTTGTAATGGATAGGGCTTTTGATTCGTGTTTAGAGTTCACAAATAAAAAAGAGAGTGAAATGGTTTAATTCCATTGAAAGCCTAAATAAGAAGTTGATAACCATTCAGTCAAAGTTGATGATAAAGAGGAACAGAGAGAGTTCTCACTGCCCTCAGGATTTGGTACACAAATAAAAAAGAGAGTGAAATAGTTTAATTCCATTGGAAGCCTACATAGGAGGTTGATGACCATTCAGTCAAAGTTAAAGAGGAACAAAGAGAGTTCTCACTGCCCTCAGGATTTGGTACGAACCCTGCATAAACAGAAAAGGTGCGAATAACATAGGGGTGGACACATCAACGCCAAAAATTAAAAAGTGCACCCCCCCAAAAAAAAGTGTTTCACCTTTTTGGTGCTGATGGGTCCACCCCTAATGCCATTCATACCTTGTTCATTTGTACTGAATCTCAGTGGTCTCACTAAGGTTGGGAGAGAGAGAAGGTGTTACCTTTGTCATGTGTGAATGAATACCTAAAGTCGTCCTGCATGCTGGGGATGACACATCACTTTGAAAAGTGAAAATCACCCCCCCTAAAAAGTGTAAATCATTTTTTTGATGTGATGTGTCCGACTTTAGGTTTTTGTTAAGGGGGAGCACCAAATACGTGTCGGATTGCCCCCAAGATTTGGTGTGACCCCTTAGAAAATACCTAAGGTCAGCCCTGCATCAGAGGCAGACACATTGGCACTGAAAAGTGAAAAGCACCCACTCCCTCCCCTCCCCCAGAAAAGGGTGTAAATCACTTTTTCAGTACTGATGTGTCCACCCTTGATACAGGGTGGACCTTAAGCATTCTTTAAGGAGTTGCACCAAATCCGAAGTGAATGGATTGATCTTTCATTCGTCACCAAAATATGAATGATAACATAAATCATTTCTTTTATAAAAAAAAATATAAGATATTTCTTTTCTTTTTTTAATTTAAAATCATTGAATCTGAATGAGTTCATTTTGATCATCACCTTATGGCTACAAATGCCTAGGGAAATTAAAATGAACCGGTAGCTGTTAGCCCTCCGCATGCTGGAGATTCATGAATGCAAGAAAAATCACTATGCAACCACAAGGTCTGTTTAGTGCTCTAAAATGAAACATATATTAGGTAATCGTCGTAGCTTTTGATTCAAGAGAGATTTTTGGAGCCCCCGTTTAGTTCAGTCTGAATTCGTTACCTTGGCTGATGTGAGGAGCCGAGTTAGGCACGAGGCTCGAGTGTCATCCATAGTGGGAGCCAAGGATCGCATACCTCAAACCTTTGCAACCACATGATCTTGTGAAATTTGGAGAACTTTCCTGGAAAGTGTAAGGTTTATCTTCATATGCCATATCTCTTGGGCTGTTCAAAATTTATGAAGTTGCATACAAAGGATAAGTATAGCCTTGTATCCTTTCTGTAAATTTCAACCACTACTGAAGACTAATGCCAAATAGTTACTAATCAACAAAAACAACCAATCTAAAGTTAAAAGTAAAGATTGACACTTTTTTTGTTCTGTTATAATTCTGTAATCACAATAAGCAACAGAATAATTCCATATTAAGCTTCCTCATATTTGGTGACTAGCTCTCTTTTCCTGCTGGGTCTTATGTGTTCGGGCCCCTATCTAACTCCTGAATATCAGTTTACCAAGTCAGTCAACAGGATGTTGTTCAGGCTCTGTTCCCAGCATGCAAAACTGGTGACTTCGGATTGCCAAACAATGAAGTCAGTGACGTAATTGCAGTGGGATGACGAGTTTCTCAGACGCTTCTCAGGTCCTATTACTGAAATTTTTGCTTCTCTGTTTTCTCTTCTGCGTTTTGCAATGTCTCGTTGTTGGAGCGGATGAGTATTTGCAGCTGATGGATTTAGCAACACAATGTGATCTTTTTGCGACATGCCGCAGAAATTGTTGTTTTAGTAGAAAACAACACATTGATCTTCATTGGAATTCTCAGTATCTCTGGCTACTGGAATAACATGAAGCTGTAATTCTTGTCCGACTAGTAGAATGGCACATTGATGTTCTTGTCTAGACTGTACAGCATCTTCATGATTGCTGTAATGGTATATCTGAGATGTGATCAGTAAGCTGCATCAATGTGTTATGAATCTCCTCTATCTGATGATGGCTCCAATCTGCAGCTAAAAAGGAGTGGACCCTGTTTCCAACCTCAATCCAGCTGAAACCGGGTTCCTTTACCACTCCCTTGTCCTTCATTGAGCGCCTTAGGGTGGCAACCATATCCCATCTCTCCCTTGCGGCATAGATGTGTGAAAGCACAACGTGAGCTTCTGTATCATAAGGCTCCAATTCAGTAAGTCTTGCTGCCGCTAACTCCGCTAATTCTGCGTGGCCATGCACTCGACAGGCTCCAAGCAGCGTCCGCCATACAGAAGGGCCGAGTTTGAATTGGATCCCCCTGATAAATTCTTCTGCCTGTCGAAGCTGACCAGCACGTCCCAATAGGTCGACAACACAAGAAATATGCTCTGCCTCTGGCTCAATCCCATGGTCTTCCTTCATGCTTTTAAACAGGCTCAGACCTATGGACACCATCCCTGTGTGCCTGCATGCAGACAGGACAGAGAGAAAAGTAATGGCATCCGGGGTCTCACCTCTTCTGCGCATCTCCTCGAAAACTTTGATGGCTTCTTTACCTCTCCCTTGTTGGGAGTAGCCTTTCAGAAGAGAATTCCAAGAGACAATATCAGGGTTAATTATGGTCTTGAATACAGCTTTAGCATCTTCCAGGTCGCCACATTCTGAATAGAATCCCACAAGTGAATTCTGGACATTGATGTCAGAAAGAAGGCCCAACTTCAGGGTCACTGTGATAAATGGCATCCCCTGAGAGAGGGAAGCCAATCTCCCACATGAACTGATAATTGAGGCAAAGGTGAATTGGTTTGGCCGCTGCTCCTTGTCCCTCATCATAATGACAAACATCCTCAAAGACTCTTCTTCATAGCCCTGCTGCTGAGCATGGCCTGAGATCAATGCAGTCCATGACACCACATTTAACCTTGGCATAGACCCAAAAACCAGCCTCGCTTCGTGAAGCCTACCCCATCTGGAGTAAAGCGTGATTAGAGCATTCCCTACAGAAAGGCCCGAGAGAAGGGCAGTCTTGAATGCATATCCATGAAGCTGCTCACTGGGGCTTAGGCACTTCTCTAGACAATAAGTGGAAGAGAGGAGACTCGAAAGTGTGTAAGAGTCAGGACCCAACTCTCTTAAATCATCGCTGTTGCGGTAATAAGAATAATAGGATTGCATTTGTTTGAAATAGTGAAAGGCTTCTTCATACCTTCCATTCTGTACGCATCCTGAAACAATTGCATTCCAACATACCACATCTAATAAAAAATGCTGCTCACCTGCGACGGTAATTTCATCGAACAATAGGCATGCATCATCGACATTCCTACACTTACAGTATGCACTCAATATATGTGTTCTAAGACAGACGCTTGAGAGTTTGCCATGTTTGAGAGATAATGAATGAATCGACTTAGCTAATGCGGTGAATTTCAGGCTTACGCATTGCTTGAGAGCCAAGGAGAGCTGCTCGGCCATTTAATTCACATTGTTGTGATTGTATCCCAACTTTATCAATATCTGCATCTTTGGGCACTGTTGGTCCTAAACCCGGATAAAGGAAGATGGTTGCATCAAGTTGAAAGCCAGCCCAAAACCCACTCAAACCATTTAAACAATTGTGATCGTTTCCCAAAGAAGCAACAGATTTCAATAGTGTAAATGCAAGGGGCAGCTGTGATAAATCGAAGGCACCTATTAATATTGGTTCCGTTATTAGGCTCGTTTGTTTTGCTGTTGCCTTTAGTGTCCCTTTCTCACCCCAACAGTTTTCAAACTCGAACATTCGTCACTCTGGCTTTTGGTGAAATTCCTTCTGTACTTGGTCTGGACGTCAGCTACCACAAAGTAGGAGCTTTTTGTGCAACGCGGTTCCTAGTTTGATCCCCAAAAAGTAACAGAAGTGGCATGCGTAGATTGTTCCCCACACAGATGGTTACGCTAGTGTTTCATTCTTAATGAGATGGATTAGGCAATTATAATTAGCTGATGCAGCAACCAATTCAAAGATCCTTGGGGAACTTATTGTTAGATCACTAAAGATGGTTATGGAGCTCAGTGAAGTTGAGAAGAGAAAATTAACTATGTGATGCAACGGCACCTTGAGCTAGTTGACAATGGATGCCATGAACTCTACATATTCATGCACATTGCATCTTTACATGCAGAATAATGTACATATACATTCAAGCATACCTAGACGTAGTTGAACTTGTAAACAAAACAAATTATATACATGACACTAGAAACTGTGTGAGTATTGGCAGTTGCAACGTAAATTAGCTTCCATATGAGCACAAGATTGGCAGCTTTCCAGAGAAGTTGACACCAACAACGTTGTCATCTTTCTCCTAACAATGATTCAAGAAGAGCATTCTCTTCCTCCTGTAAAAGTATCAAAAGGAACAAGGATCAGCAGCCCAGTTAAAGTGACGGTATCATTGGTGCATGGAAAGGGACATCACATACCACCAAAGCATTAAATTCTGTCTCCTCATCTATTGCGCCTATAATGGCAGGATCGTCTAAGAGATCCTGTTATACACAAAGAGAACAGTTAGTATAGGTCAGAACTCTGTATAAACCAAGCTAAATAATCATATATTCCTCACCAACTTTTCAGAGCTTGCGTCAAAACTCATTCAAGTCTAAAACCAGTACCACTGAAAATCTGTTGTACATTATTGTTCTTATGTCCTAACTTTTGACTACAATCTGTAGGTAGGTGATAGATTTTTTCTTGCTGTAAAATTCTCAGAAAAAATAGATATGACAATTGATTAAGTGCAAGTAAATTTGAAGCAATACTGCATAACTAAAAGCACTTGAAAACTTGTTTAATTCCAAAGAACCAAGGACAAATGGATCTACATGGGCTTAAAACTTTGACTTGGATATGCTTCATAAACAATACTCTTTCTGTTCTTACACTCAGCTTGGGCGAGCTACATGTATGAAGATGAATATGTGTTTCATTCACCAACACTAGAGAAATCAAAGTACCAACATATTGGTAAACACATGATCCGTGTGTTGTATCAAAATCTCACACTCGGTAGGTCAATCTGGATAACCTCCTCCTAGTATGTTTCCACCTTTTAGATTTACCTAACAGCTACATAATTATATTGGGTGGATAAGGGCAATTGATAAATATGCAATGAATGAAAATGAAGCATTGGCCACAGAGAGTTATTCTACTGTATGAAATTCCATGCACATTAAATTTAGTTCCCACCATTCAGAAGGAAGAAAAAATAATATATCAAAGATGATGGTGGAAGGAAACTGAATTTCAACAGACTTTCCAGAATCTTCATAATTTGGTTTGGTATCAAGAGGCCATCAAAACATTGTACAGAATTTATAGGGGAATCCTCAAAGGACTAAGTCATGAGATATGTGGCATGGGGATGCTACATTTAGTTTAGAGTGCTATTCTCACTTTCATAGTTCCTTATAAATGAGGTAACTAATTGAGTTCTCCAAAAGGTCAGTGGCTGTCTATCTTATGTTCAGAGAAATTTGAAGGACTCTGAAATGAAGCATCTATCAGCTTTCTTGCCTCAAATATGTTTACAGCTACGAAGAAAGTAACTGAGTGCGCAAGTGGGACCATAAAGGTTCTTTTTCTGTTTGATCTACTTAATAACTGGGTTGGTGGGGTTTCTGGTCTTCCGCATTTAAGTGTTGGAGTAACAACGCTTCTTAAGTACAGTTCTTCATTTGGGTGGATATGCAGAATAAGATCCCTACAATCAACTACTTAATTAATAAAGGAAACAAAAACCCACATGCTGATGTTTTGTCCAGATAAAATGGTGGAGTTGGTAGCAAGATGGTTGACTGGGATAAGCTCCTATTGAAGATTCTTCCTTTTACTTTTAGTTGGGGCATTTGGAAGAAGATAAATTACAAAAAATTTATAATAGGATAACTGCCACCACTCCTAACTGCAGAAGATAACTGCTGTGAAGCAACATGAAAAGAAAATTCCAGCAGGTATAATCCTCCCTCCTGGCCTTCGCCAATCATTCTCATTTTCAGAAAATTGTAAGGAAAGAAAGTGAAACTACATTTTAAGGACTTTGTGGTATAACCAATAGATAACAGGTTTTATGAAAAGTTAAAACATGGAAGACACAGGATAAATGACAAAATGACAACCGTATCCTTACCAGCAAAATATGAGTAAGAGCCATTAGAAATTTTTATCCCATCCCTACCAAAAGAAATATGATAAAATAAAAAAGGAAAAAGGCATACTAATAATATGATCAGATGCCCCTAAATCAACAATCCAAGAGTGACCAGGGGTGAAAATAGAGGCACTGAAAACTGAGGCTATAGTACCTGAGCTGAGTGGGAAAAAGAGAATGTGGGCATCTCCAGCCAAGTAATCAAATGATTAAATGCCCCAATCTCCTCGCAAGAAAGGCCTACACTACCAGATAAAGGAACAGATGCACATAAAAAGCAGGTGATGAGAACCAGTTGAAACAACTAGGTAGGCATTCAACCCTCCACCATCAACATGGCCTCCGTTACCACCACCTAAAAGACCCTTTGGTTGTGAAGCGTCACGCAGATCCAAACATGTATCCTTGGTATGCCTATTACAACCATAGTACCAGCAATTCAACTTATCACAATCACCAACAATAATCAATCGACTTCCCCATCTACCATGGCCACCACCTTTACATCCCCACTATGATACTGAGGACAAGGCAGATCTCTTTAGAGTAGGGGTTGGAGCGTAGCATAAAGGAGTTGCCCCTCATGGTGCAAGTGGTAGACTTTATCCTCTTCAATTAACTTCTTACAGTTGCAACATCTTCAGGACACTCGACTGGGAAGGTCTGGTAGTGGTCAATCTCTTCCAAAAATCATTGAAAAGCTGAGTAATCTTCGTTTCATCTATCAAATACTTTAGTGCAACTCATAAACACAGGATGTATCACTGACTTCAAAATACATTTACATAATTGCATTCCATATCTTCTTGGAAGTAGAAAAAAATATAAAATAGTTACTACTTTTCAGAAAGGAAAAAAAAAAGATTATTTCAAGTTCTGGATACATAACATGGAGTAACTAAGACATGATCGTGGCATTCTTCCCACTTTACAAAGGTCAAATCTAATCGACTGTGGGGTTAGAATGTCTCCAATCAGGTATCCCATCTTGTCTTTTCCCTTGACATAAAAGAGGCTGAGTGAGACCATGCACAGAAGTTACTACCATCAAGCTTCACAGTCGTGACTTAGAGATTAGGAGCATCATGCTAAGCCACACCAAGGCTCAATTCACCAGTCCAAAATACATTAAATGATAGGTTCATCTTAGACATCTCTAATGATCATTGCAAAAAGTATTACACAGGCTTTCTCACAAACACTATGATGGTATACTTTTGGCATTTCTACCAACAAAACAGAAAGTTGATTCACACAAATCAACCTGTAAAAAACATTCACTGACCTCCACAGGTCGAATACTACACTCTCACAGGAGCTAAATGGCCCAACTTCTTATACAAGTGGATTGTAATAGCATGCAGGGATGATCACGCAACCAAAGCACCAGCACAATATACATTAAACGATCCTCCATCACCAAACACCATCATGGCATACCAAATACCAGAATATATATGTGTGTGTGTGTGTGTTGAAGTATATTAATTGGTGTCTCTCCTAACACCATAAGGTTATGGGTTAGTTGGTTAGTTTACTGTTAACATAGTATTGAGCCAAGCCAGGTCACGAGTTCGAATACCAATGGAAGTATTCTCCCAAATGTAGTGGTGAATGAGTGTGCACATGTTGTGTGGCCTCACACTTGGCACCTTGAGTGAGTTCCTTGGAGAGAATAGTGTTCCTCCTGAGGTAGGTTGTTGAAGTATATTAATTAGTATCTCTCCTGATACCTTAAGGTTTTGGGAGAGTTGGTTAGTTTACTTTTGACAATATATATATATAACCCGACCCCAAATAGTTGGGATAAGGCTGTTTGTTGTTGTTGTTGTATATATATATATATATATATATAACTCTGCCAATGTTTGTATCTTCAAATGTTGCCGGTTCCAAGCCTAGATAAAGGAGGAGGGTGGCATTAAGTTGAGAACCGGCCTTAAAAACCTACTCAAACCATTTAACATAAATCCTGAAAATACGTTATTTCGATCTAATACTAGGGCATACCCTTTAAGC